>NW_017547705.1:1869596-1882661 GCF_001854935.1 Bemisia tabaci | reverse complement strand
CTTGATGTAAGGGGGGTTTTGAGCAGCTAGATTGGGGTTTTGACACACTGTGCGTCGGCGTCGCGACGCCCCCGCTCCCGCGACAACCGCCAGATCCGGCAACGGACCCGCGGATCCCGGCTGGATCTCATCGTGAGCGATAAAACACACCGACGCTCAGTGGATCAAGTCAATGGCAAAAGTCGGACACAATTTGGAAACTTTCAAAGCTCATAACTCCGTTTTTACCAAATTGTAAGGTCTTAAAAATGTTTCCATTGGTTTTCTCGTAAAATTATCTGCAACGATCACCCCTCAAAATTGAAAAATTGACGAAATGAACATCCAAATTTGTAATTTTAGCCAAAAATTTCATGTCCGACCTCTCTGATTGACTCGATCCACTGTGCGACGCCGCGCTGTGGTGAGGGGCTTTCGGGCGAGCACTCGAAAATCCTAACCTCGCCAACCCGAAGTCGAGAAGCACTCGAGTGACAGTGATGGGATACACTGTCTGTTCCTACATTTTCACCAATCGAATTTCATTTTGTGGATGGAGCCCGAGTTTGAGAGAGAGAGAGAGAGGGGGGGGGTCTTAGAGGGAACACTGAAAAGAAATTTCTTGCGATATTAGTTTGACTTAAAGCGTCGTTTCTTGTTTTCGTTGTTTGGTTTTTTCTGAAAGTTTGGTACAAATTTTGGTCAACAATTTTGGTAATCAGTGCAAATTTTTACAAAAAATTAATATTTTTGATACAAATTTTGGTTTTTTGGTTCTTAATTTGGGTTTTGGTTTTTTTGAGTCGGTTTTTTTTGTAGTTCGAAAATCGTTGTTTTGTTAACGTTATCAAGTTTAAGCTAAAAAACGATAACAAAAAAACGTTTCTGCAACTAAAAAAATTGACTTCAAGTTAAGTTTGCACGGATTTTGTCCAAGTTCTGTCGACCAAACTATCTTTATTTGTTTATTTATTTTTTTGTTTGGTTTTTTTACCATCAGAAAAAATTATCGTAAGGGAAGAATGGAGTCGGTAACTGTATCCCTGGCGTATCTGAACGAGTCTACTCCATGAAGGGGAGCTTGGTTGAAATGAAATCCGGTGGTTTTGGCCGTAATGACCCTTCGCGAACAACGAACACCCCCTCCTAACTTCTGCCTCGCTCCGTGAACAGTGATTACACCTAACTACGCCTGAGGTTTCGCTCGCTTCCTGAGTGCCCGCGGCCGGTTACGAAATCCAACTGTCAATGTTGCTTTTTTTTTTTTTTTAAGTTTTGCACATCGATGGAGTCTCCACTTGTGTAACGATGTCAAAATCTGAAACTTGAAATATTTTCCGGATGGCGTGGCATTGGGGCGAAATTAGGTGCATATCACGAAGAAAGAGTGGATTATGGAAATAGGAGGGGGCATGTATGTAATGGAAATCGCGTCATCTTTTATTCGCATTATTTGTCTCCTTCTTTTCCTTCTTCTCATTCTATAGTTGATGCCTCTTGCTCCTCTTCCACTCTTTCTTGTTTCTTCTCTATATCACATATTCTTCTTTTCCTTCATTTATTGACCTGCTGTCACTTATTTTTCTTCTACTTCCACCTCTACTTCTAGTTTCTCTCTTTCTTCGTTCCTGTCTTCTATATTCTTCCGTCTATTCCTTCTCTTTTAATTTCACCTCCTCTGCTCCATCATTTTCTACAGTTTTTACTACATTTTTTCATCCACACTTACTTCTTTTTCTCGATATTCTTCCTCTCCTACCTTTTCTTTTTCATGAACTCCCATTTCTTGTCCGGCAGACACTTTAACAAACCCAAAATTGTGAATCAGAAAATCCAGGAGGTTGTAGCCCTGCGTTCCTTACAAGGCGTAGGTTCAGATTCAGATGTGGATCCAGCAATTCGGCAACACCGGATTCCCTCCATGTAAAACTATGTTAAACAATCGATTCTTGTCGGAGCACCTGGCCCCTCCAAGATTCGATACATTTCCATAGGTTTAAATAGAGTCCCTTTATACTGAGAGTCAAGACAATTTGAATCCATTTCTGATTGGTTCCCGTATTTTAGGCCTCCACAGTGTCACAAACGGGAATAAAGATTACATATTCACCAATTGCAAAGATTATAATCTGGAATGGACCAGGGAATTACGGGTTCGGCAAGGAACAAACGGAATGAGAGGAGGAATGGAGAAAGGCATTTGAGAATGGGCCGATCAAAGATTACGAAAAAAGTTCAATTTCTGTAATCTTTATTCCCGTTTGTGACATCCATGAGCCGAATTGTCTTTGACTCTCAGTATAAAGGGACTCTAGGTTTAAATGGAGAAAAACAATGTTGCCAATTTGCTGGATCCGCCAATGTTCAGATTGTTTGGCTCAAAATGATCCTGTTTGAGGAGTTGGGAAGACTCCGCCGAAAGTTATCTCAAAAATCCATCGCAGAATAGCCGGAGGGCGTTGATCAAAAGTGGCTGAAAATAACCGTCGAATATCGGTTTCGAGGCCAGAGCCCAAGAGTGGCCATCAAGTTACGAGCGTTCCAAATCCTCGCTTAATGTGCTTCCGTAGCTATTGATAGATCTCTAATTGCCGGAGACTAGTTATGGTGGTGATGCAGGCCCTCGGAATGCAATGCAATCCAGTGCAATCAACCTGAGACTATTGCAACGTTCCTGGGAGCCAAGAAAAATTTAGTGACCCGTACGCAGAAGGAAGTGCGGAGGATTTTGTAGTAGGGCTGTCTAGGTTTTGGCTTAAGACTTAAATTGACGAATGGATTCAGATTTTTACCAACTGTTGAAGCTTTGAATCAAATTAATTTTACAAAGTCGGCCGGTCTTTCTGAATACTCCATCAACTCGTTAAAAAGATCTGAAATTCTCGGCAAATGATAGAATCGTGAAGTATGATGAAATTAGTGTAGTCATCGCCCAGGATTAATTCAACTTGATTCAATTAGACCTCAAATTGTTGTCGAGCGCGGAAGTCGCTATTTTCCACATACATGTTTTTGGAAATTCTCATGATGACCAAATTGTTTGATGTGACATTTTGATGAAAAAATGTAATTTCTTATCTTATTGTATTAGAAATATTTTATGAAATTTCGATGAAAACATTTTTCAATCATTAATATACCCAATCGGGCGCAAAGTTCGTCAAACTCCTCATTCTGTGGCAATTTATACGTCATAAATGGCTACATGTCACAAGCGCGTATATTTTCAAAATTCACAGTAAAATACAAGAGAGTAAGATGTCGTAACTAAAAGTACGTTTTTTCCACACCAGGCATCGATATCTCGTGTTTTAAACGAAAACACTGACACCAAAAGGCAGCGGCGCGGCGATTCTCGCAAGTTGCTGCGACCTTTTTTCATCCATCTGCACGCATTTAAAACAATCGATATTTATCGAAGCCGATACCATTTATCACCTGTAATTGATTATTTTCATTCACTGGAAAAAAAAACACATTGGATCTAGAGTGACTCTTGAAAACATCGACAAGAAAAAATACTCTTGATTCAATCGGATTTTTGCTTAAATCAAGAACCAAGCCTCTTAATTTGAGCGGATTTCCTTTTGATTTAAGCTTAAGTCTAATTGAATCAAGAGTATTTTTTCTTGTCAATGTTTTCAAGAGTCTGGATTCTAGATTCAATGTGTTTTTTTTTTCCAGTGTTGGGTTCAAATTGAGAAAAAACAGTTGTGTCAACTTGCGAGAATAGCTGAGAAGAGTGCGCGTCTTGAACGACGGTTTTAGACGGTGGTGGTTGGGGGCAAAGTATAGCGGAAGGAGGTGGTGGGGAGGGAGGGTTCTTCCGACCGAAAACCAATAAGATATAATGTAATCAGATGGAAAATCGGTGCGATTACGTAACGCTTTTGATCGGACCTCATTTCGGAGGAATTAGACGACACAGCTCACCGAACATCGCTCCGCTGCGCCACCGTGCACCGAATCATCACACCGAGACCCCATTGCTGCCAGTCTCCCTGCACGGAAAAATGATTGAAAACTCTTGGAATATCTAGAGTATCTGTATAGGGAGAGTATGGACAGATCTGAAACTCCGATAGTCCATCAGGCCTTCACCGATGCCTCCGCGAATAAATTTAGGGCCCAAAAGGGCAGCCAACCTATGAATTTCGAATGTCCAGACCGATTTACAAATATAATTGTTACGAACCGTCGTTTAGAAAGCATGTATTTGGCTTACTTTTTGCATAAATTTACTTATTTTTGCGAATGAACGCTCATTTATGTACATTCTTAGCCATCTTGGTTAGAATTGAAATCTGCAGACTAGCAGTGAAATTTTTTGTGTTAGAAGTTGCTCAGAAGGGTGGCTGCACTTTTGGGCCCTAAGCCCTCCATGAACCGATCTGTCCATACTCTCCCTATACAGGTACTCTAGGAATATCAGAATTCGATAACAATTGAGCCATATTTGGACTGAACCGTAAGAGAGAACGCTGAAGTAGAAATGGACGAAAGTCCTGTTTCGGAGGGAAATGAATTAGTCTCACAATGAGTAGTTTTGAGCTTGAACTTTATTCATAACATTGAGTCTTTCTTGGCAGAGTCTACTCTTCTGAAGTGAATGTGTCCCTCACATAGTTGATACATTGGACTCTTTTGTGGTATATTAAACCAGCAATTTGCGTGCTCATTTTAGAGCGCGTTTATTCCTTCTCTAATATATTATATATATCGAATTATTAATATATCGAATATTTGTTGTGATCATCCGAGCGCAATGCTATGAATTTGAGCTTTTAAATCGAATGTGCTTATGCTAAAAGGAACTATGTTTCATACAATCCCCATGTACATAGCTCCTTTTAGCATAAATAAGTTCAGGTAGGAGCCATTGTACCTGTATTTGGCTGTTTTTTTAGTGGTTAGCCCTTCTTGAAGCGTGTTTGACTTTAATGCAGATCCGCACTACTTTTTTGACGATGTATGACCATTTGTCCAATTCGAACGGCATTTGATTGTTTTGTTGCGTAAGCAGTCTTTTTTGACTATATAAAGATCATGACGTGATAGCATGCATGTTGTTTTATCTCAGTAATAGTTGAGGAGGGGAATTTCAAAATCTGTTAAGTGCTGTCAGGTTTTGATAAGATTGTGCGCATGATGTCCTCCGTGGTTACCATATAATCACCCTTTAAATCGAAAATCTAATATGGAATCTAATCTAATCCGAACTCTAATTCTGAACCTACATAGGTACCTTCGTCTCATGGCCACTTTTTGAACAATTTTCTCTAAATGCTGATATTATTTTCAAAACTAGAGAAGCCCATGCTTTACAGCACTCAATGGCTCATGTCCGGTTTTGAATTTCCACTCTCCAGCTGATAACGCTTCAGATGGTTGAATCCTCAATCTTTAACCACGGCGCCTAATCCAGTTTGAATTTCCACTTAGCACACGGCGTTGCTTATTAAGATGTTTTCAATTTTCACCTCTCACCTGATGCTTCCCAAGATGCTCTCAATTTTCGCGCTTCAGTTTTTGACGCTTAATGTGATTTCAATTTTCCCGCTTCCCCTGAAGGCGCCTAAGAATACTTTTTATTAAACAATTTTCGCTGAAGATTGGTGTTATTTTTATACCCAGGATATTTATTCCTAGGCAAACGAGTCTCCATTTAGTCGAGAGAGTATATGTAGCACATGCAGCATACTTAACAGCACATGATGTCTGTTGTTCGGTTTTGAATTTCCACGCCTCATCTGATAGCGCTTAAGATGATTTCGATCTCCCCTCTATTCACCCGATGGCGCTTAAGGTGATTTTAATCTTTCCCCTCTACATCTGATGGAGCTTTTAAGATATTTTGATTTTGTATTCTTGGCTCGGATCTTTGAGGGAGTTTACGGTTTCCGGCAACGCTGGAGCTCAGATTTCGGCATGCGTTTTCGAAAGCCATTTTCAGCGACTGCGACTCGGAGCTCGGGTCCAGGCGGCGGCGCGTTCCGCGTTGCAGCCCACCGCCGCGCGCCGCGCCGCGCCGCACCGCTTTCTTCCCACATTTAATTCATTGTTTTTCATTGTCTTTGCCTGTGTTTCCGGCCTTGCGTAGTTACTCATCCGTTCCCAATTGTAACACTCGTTTGTTTTTTCCTTTCCTCCTTCCAACTTTCCTTTTCATTGAAAAACTCTCCGGAGCCGCGCTCGCGCTCCCGTCGATACCGCGCTTTTCCTGCGCGTTCCCGATCGCTCCAAATTCGGGTGGAAATCGAAAGTAAGTCACAGGTCCAGCGCACACTGGAAAAAAAACACATTGGATCTAGAGTCCAGACTCTTGAAAACATTGACAAGAAAAAATACTCTTGATTCAATCGGATTTTTGCTTGAATCAAAACAAAATCCGCTCAAATTAAGAGGCTTGGTTCTTGATTCAAGCTAGATTCTGATTGAATCAAGAGTACTTTTTCTTGTCGATGTTTTTAAGAGTCTGGACTCTAGATCCAGTGTGTTTTTTTCCAGTGCAGTGGCGTGGCGTGCTTTGCGATATATCGATGGATCTGCCATTTAAACCCATGGAAAAGGATCGACAAACGACAAAACGAACACCTTAATTATAGGTTCTTTACCATAGTTTCATATGGGGAAATATCGATAATCGATCATTCACGCCTCGCCACCGGTTCAGTGGGCTGATTATTGAAATTGATAGACAGGGAAGACGAAACGAATACAATTCATATAGATGGTTTAAATAAGACACCATGTGTCTCCATTGCCGTGTTTCGAAATCTTCGCTCCTAGTTTATTTTTTTCGGAGAGGAACGAGTCAACATCATAGCTCGGAATATTCTACTGACAGAGAAGAAAAATCTAGGAAATTGTCAAGAAAATATGTTTTCCAAGGAGAAATAAAGTATGACTGCAAGTCAACAACGTCGCAAACCGAGATACGTGGTCTCGCAATCAAGCCGTCGATATTTCGGATATTGAATATTTTTCTTGAAAATTTTTAGATAAATTCTATTGAATCTTAAATTAAATTATCTGAAAAAAATTCACATATCCATAGCTGTTTTCGATTAGTTTCAATGCACATAGTTTCTTGTGGCATAAATACGCACAGATAAGTCCAATCATCTAGTGCAAGTAACAAAGCCTGGATCAACGTAACCTTACTGCCTTTTAATCGGAAGGAAAAAACTCAATCCATTCGACCCGACCCATGCGGGTTGACAGTTCAACAGCACGCAGGTACCGTTCCGTATAGACAGTCATGCATATCAGTGTAAGTGGGAATTAAAGCATGGAAAAAGCAATTTTTCGTCCAACTGCCAACGTTGGATTGAGTTTAATTAATGTATGAGCATTCAAAGGACACTGTTATTTTCTTCCCTCCTCATACTTTCGATGTAATCGTGTGCAGGATCGACAAAAAAACGAATGGAAATGAATTCAAACAGGTCAAGGGTTTCGGGCGTTCCTTACAGAATTCTACACTTTTTTTATATTTTTAAACGCTTTTTCCAGTCGTGAATTGCTCTGGAGGAGCCAACAATTTGTCTTAATCCCTCACATCCAAATAAACCTGCCTCATCGTGATTGGTCATCCGAAGTAGATCATTACGAAGTTTGGTATTGATTTTGCGGTCAATAACATTCCTTCTTTCTCATCGTTTTTCTTTCTTTATTCGTTCTTCGTTCTCATCAAGATCGGAACAAACGGAGAAAACGCTCGGAGAGATCCTGATGAACGGATCGCCGTTGTGTAAGGCCGGTAAATTGTGGAGCATTTTCGAGGCGACAACCTACGTCATCAGAGACCTACATATTATACGACTGTCGCAAAAAAATGCCCCGCTCTCGGTATCTTAGCTCGTTCCGCAACGTCCTTATTACACTTGCGTCATAAAAGGATGAATTCTAAATCAATCGAAAATTTGGGACTTGGTTTCTCTTTTGACCGAATGTTTGAGGAGGATGGTTGTCCCTCATCGAGAAGAAAACTTCGGTCACAGGTCAGGGACTGAATTTTGGTTCATTTTCAACTTCAACGATTTCCTGATTATAGGTGACTGAAATTTTCGGTCAATGGGATCGAATTTCGATACGTTGAACCGATAATAGTTTGGCCTCTGTGACCGAAAATGTTGGTTACCTGAACTGAAACAATGCGTTCTATATATAGAACAGAACTTTCTTTCTCCCTGTAGGTACAGAACTTCGATTTAGATAGCTGAGGTCCTCTTCAAAAATCTGGGTCTCATTGTCAGCATGCACAACATCTGGACAGAAACACGGCGAGCCGTTTGCATCGAAGTTTTTTCTCTTTTCTTTTTCTTCTTCTTCTTCTTCTACTCCTCCTCCTCCTCCTACTACTACTACTACTACTACTACTACTACTACTACTACTACTACTACTACTACTACTACTACTACTACTTCAACTTATTCTTCTTCTACTATTTCTTCTCTTACTTCTACTTCTACCACTTCTACTACTACCACTTTTACTACTACCACTTTTACTACTACTACTTCTACTACTACTACCACTACTTCTTCTCATTTTTCTTCTACTTTTTTTTCTTATTTTACTCTTTCTACGTCCTATTCTTTTTCCTCTTCTTTGTGATTCACGTGCGGAAAACTCTCCAAAATTGGCAAGCTACGCGTGCCTAGGGAGTCGTGAAAAAATGAATCATGGCTTTTGAAACGGCTATTGCTCGGAAAAATATGCGAGGGGACATGACGGCGGCGGTGAAGATAGTTGGAACGTCACTCATTTGAAAGATTAGTCGATTAGTTTGGCAATGTTAATATCCCGGGCATTCCATTCCATTGCGTTGCGATTGTTGACATTTGAGTCTTGCCGAAGGTGCAGCGCGGAGCTAGAGGAAAATAAGCTCCTTTGTTTATTCCTCGCTGACAACGACAACGAGCTATTCATTTATTCAATGCCTAATCCGCAGGAAACGCGAGCAGAGATAGTGTCATAATGCATCCCACTCCACATTCAGTTTGAGGTCCTCGATCTTCTGCCTTTTTAGAACCACGGGCCAATCTAGATACCTCCAGCGGGGATGTCTAGAATTCTAGATCTCTCACCCAAAAACTGTGTGTCTCTCAATTTTTTTTCTGCCTTCTCCGCGTCCAGAGGACGATGGATTCGAAAATTTCCTTCAAACACTCTAATTGACAACTAAACAGATAACCAACAAGTAGTACAGCCAAGGTAGGGGCCCAGGGGGTCTGGATGGTACGGACCTCCTTCCCCATGACTGGAAAAAGTTTCCAAATAACGTATTTTTTCGTGATTCTCACGCTTTTTTTATCTTTGGACCGCCTATGGGAAATGATTAAACGTAGATCTCTCTCCACTAAAAATATTTGACCACGCCTCGTAACCAGAGTCGTAAAGTCAAGAAAGTATGTTTTTAAATCGTCATAGAAGACGATAAACATGTTCAAACATTCATGAAAAGTCAAACCTGCCGCTGACGAAAAACTATAATCAACGTGTGTTAAATCAGTACTTTGAAACTTATGCGACGGCTAATGACTTAAGTTCAGTTTTACAAACGAACATCTTTTTATAAGGCACTGACAAATTTTTAAACTGTGTAATAGCACTCTGCCCAATTCGACTTTAGTTTTTTTTTATTTTTCGGCAAGTTTGGAATGATGGAACCGGTTGACATGTAAATATTAATTTCTCACTTGTTAGTTGAATTAAGAAACTTAAAAAGTTCTCACTACCAGTGGCGTGGTGTGAATAATCAATCGTCGATATTTCCCCATTTGAAGCTATAGTGAGGATTCGATTATGTGTTCATTGTAAACACCCTATTTATCGATCCTTTTACGTAGGTTCAAATGGCAGATCAGTCGATTTATCGCAAAGCACAACACGCCTTTGCTCACTAGGTGTAGAAAGGTCGATGAGGAAAATGGTGTTTTGTAATTTAGCCCGTCCGGTGGTCCAATTCTCAGCCAAAAAACTATTCTAGAGCCATGAATGCTGAGAGAAAGGCGAGCGTCTTGCAGTTATTAATGTTCTGAAATCTTCGCATATTTTTGGCTTTAAAATCTTCTCTGCGGCGTCTAGCTCTCCCTAGTTATTATTTTCAGTCTGTTTTCCTTATAGCTGGACTTCCAAGATGTTGCATTTATCAGTGAGAGAATATAGGTTTAAAACTAAAACCATGTCGGCGGGATACGCTCGCAGCGACACTCACATAAGGAAGAGAGTCACGTAGGTATACATTCCTAGTAGATATCTTTTACATGATTTCTTATGAAGGAGTCAGAATTTCAAACAACATCCATTCAATCCACATGGCTATCTCATTAGAATCAGAGAGTTTCCTCATTTTACAATGCATACAACTACAATTCAGTAGAATGAAAGAGGAGTCAAGTGTTCACTTTTTTTTTTAAATTTGAAGAAAAAAAGAAAGAAATGAAGAAAAAAATCCAATTTTCAGGTATATTTAGAGTTACATCGCGGTCTTATTGTGGTGATTATAACTATGGCAGTGGGTGCGTTTTGTCATCGATCTGTGACACCCTTTCTTACATTCTTTAAAACTGTAACTGAAAGTAATCACAGTAAAAAAGTCAGGGAATACAGAAGCGAACAACAAATTGCCATGAAGAAACGAATTAAGTCGTTAATGGACGAGAGAGCTTTTATTTCAAATACTGTCATGCAGGAAGAACGCCGTATGAACTTTTGAATGTTTCCAAATTCCACCTGATGAAAAAGTCATCTTAAAAGAGAGTTATGCATATTTTGCCTTGACATTATTATGTAGGTATTTTAGATCAAATTCCGAGCAAAATTGTCTGAAAAGTTGGAAGAAAAATATCCACAATTTCGCCGTAAATTCGTAATTTTTCAAGAAAAATTTGGCAACGCCTGAAGATTTATACGTCGTTTTTCCGTAGCAAGGCAGAATAGGTTGATGAATGATGAGAGCTGATGCGAGGACATGATTACCGTGATGAGAAATCATTAATCGATTTGATAAGAGAATTCGACAGGCAATGAAAAATGACAAGGCTACCATCTCGGCCAGGAAATAAAATTTATCACTTTTCTTAAGTACATGTGTCCGCTATAAGCGGAGACAAGTGCTCATAACTTTCTTCAAAAATTAGAATTTTAGGTGTATAAAAAGAAGCCTTGATTCGAACGATTTTACGGCGGCATTCTTCCTTACCATGATAGTATACTAGAGGTGATAATGCTGAATTCCGGAAAAAGAAAAAAAAATCAATAACACGCATTCACATGGCGTGAAATACTGTATTTCAACCGAAATGATGGGCATAAATTTCGTTTCGCGGTTAAAAGTTCCGACTATCCGCGAAAGAGTGCTGACGGAAGCGGTCGGTGAACCATTCCACCCCTTTAAGGAAACACACCGTATGAACCATCAGGCGTTGTCAAACTTCCCCTATGACAATGCCCAACTTATTCGAAAAATTATTAATATTTTTCCTCCAATTTTTCAGGAGATTTTGTTCCTAATTTAATCTAAAATATCTGAAAATTTAAAAGAAAAATACACATAACTTTCTTCTGAAATATTTGGTTTACCCAGGGAAATCCGGCAACATTGGAATGTTGATACGGCGTTTTTCCTCAGCTCCACGATCCCCTGGCCCGGTCTCGGAGAACGGAAGAACTAAATTGATAAGATAGTTTTATGCCGGGCAATTAATTAGTGGCTACTCACCTGAGCGGCCGTCGAGGCGGTCGGCCACCGTCCAGTCTCGGTGTCGGTCCGATGGTCCAGCAAATACAGCGTATTCACGTGGGGTTTCAATTGAGAGTTATGCCGTTTTTACTCAACACGGCGGTGGTGCCGTACCGCGCGGATGCACTTGTGCATGTAAATCCGAGTGCACAACGGAGTAAACTACCATTTTACAAGCGGCGCGCTCGTGCCACACAGAGTGCAAGGCCCCTCCTCATCTCGTGGTCAATTTCCTTGTCTATTCTAGCCGGAGACTGTATATTTTCGAGGAAAGCTCTGAAAAATATAGGGTACTACACGAGTACACGCGCATTGTAATAGTAAATTGTATTTATACATTAGAACAGTCGAACAATTGAACAATTGAACACTGTGGAGCATTTTGGGGGCTTGGCCCTCTCTTGTACAACACTAAAAAATAAACCAGAAAATAAAGCAGATGATACCTTATAAATGCATAGGAAAATGTAAAAAGGGACTGAGCTTGCTCTACACTGGAAAAAAAAAAAACCACATTGGATCTAGAGTCCAGACTCTTTAAACAGATCGACAAGAAAAAGTACTCTTGATTCAATCGGAATCTAGCTTAAATCAAGAACCAAGCCTCTTAATTTAAGCGGATTTCGTTTTGATTCAAGCAAAGATCCGATTGAATCAAGAGTATTTTTTCTTGTCAATGTTTTCAAGAGTCTGGACTCTGGATCCAATGTGTTTTTTTCCAGTGAGTTTGAAAACAATTATTTAACTTTAACATCTTTAATGACAAACTTTGTAACAGGCGCAGCAGGTGATAAACGTCAAAGGTTGCGAAAAGCTCTTCTTCCCTACTTCCACCCTGATTCGCCGCCGTTTTCCTCCATCCTGAAGCGTCTTCATGACACTCAGCGGCCAGAACCTCTCAATAAAGATGCTCTAATCGCGGAGACTCGAACGCAGCAGCAGAAAAATAAACCAGTCGCATCTCGACCGTTTACGTTTCAGATATTTTAAAATGTTTTCCTCGTATTTCCGATTAGTCTACCTGTATTCGGATTACATCATCCGGTACGAATTCTTGCCCGGCCACCTCCTCCTTCCACCCCCCCTCCCCACACCCTCCCCGACGCCAAGACCCGCGGGTGAGATCCGACGTCCACTGTCAACCGAGAGAAAGGTGTTCGGGGAGCCACCCGGGGGAAGGGGGGGGGTCGGCGGCGAGGGGGCACCTCAACAAGGGGGCCCGGCCCCCGGCTCGGGTCGAGTCGCGGGGCTAACGGTATTCGCCAGATTCGAATTCCTGCGCGTGGCGTGGCGCGTCTCTTTCGCTCCTTCGCCTCCCTACCCCCCTCCCCCCCCC
>NW_017547705.1:1849331-1869585 GCF_001854935.1 Bemisia tabaci | reverse complement strand
CCCCCCCCCCCCCCCCCCCTCGCCCGGCTCCAGAAAAGCACTCGGGTTCGAGCCGCGCTTCGCAGGTATTCGCGCGAGGAATGGGGTCACGGCGTGTTTTTGAGAGCGCCGTTTTGTACCTTTTTAAAGGTTTTCGTTTCAGTGAACGGCCAAATTTTGAGGGTTTCCTTATTATGTACATGCTATTCTCTGTCCTTTTTCTCTCCTTGTCTTTATTTTGGGCAGGAAAATAAAAACTTACTCATTTCTTTCCCTGTGTGTTTTACAAATTCACCAAATTCAGAGTGGGTTTACCTTTTTTTTCTTCTTTTTTTTTCAAAAACAAAATTCAAATGAATTTCCTCTCTGACCGCAAGTAAAATATGCATACGCTCAGTTAAAATACCGCCCACAAGAAGTTACACGAATTCTGAAGAATTCAAGTTATGGTCTTAAACGTAATGAACATTTGGTTTGTTGATGCTTGAAAGATTAGAAATATTAAAAAACTCTTTTGTAGCTACTGGGCGTTTCAAAAATAGATTCAGGTTAAGTAGCTCTAAAAATTTTCAATTATGGCTCTAGATGTAGCCTCCAAAAAGGCCTCCACTAGCAGATTCGGCCAAAATTTAAGTAGCGATCGCCTAGCTTCTTGTTCCCCTCGCCCTGCCGCTCACTCCAAGAATTTATTTGGCGATTTGAACAATTTCGTTGACCACAATGTGTTAATGCTGCGATTTGGCTCATGATTGACACAAAATTTAGCCAGAATTGCAAAAAGTTGAATTAGCGACTTTTGGTACTTTATCATTTGACTCAGCGGAGATAGATCCAGAATCCCCAAGATTCAAGATTGGAACTATCCCGTACCAATGCGTGAGTGTGTATTTACCCACGTGTTGAGACACGGAAAGACAAGCTTTCTCGATGACGAATTCCGGACGAAGTGCAACGGGTGCTGCGGTAGGCGGTAAGGCGGCGGGCCGTAGGCGTAGACGCTCTGGATTGCACTAGGCCAATGCTGTACGCCGAATGCAAGTGCCGGCCCAGCGCAGCGGTGGAGCGCATATATGCGCCGGGCCGGGCCCCTCGAAGCCCGGGCCATGCGCGGTGCTCGGTGCATATCCTTCGGTCTCGACATGACTCATCATTCACCGTGTTGAGTCAGCAATCACCGGCTGATGACTCTCGGGAAGGAACCTTTTGTTTGATGAGCATTGTTGCCTCCTCCTTGCCGGAAACCGTTTCGCAGGCAGAAAAATTATCCGTCACCGTCCCACTGAAAAAAAAAAACCCCGCACTCGCGCTAGTATACCCCGCGTATTTCCGAAACTAGATTTCCAGGAATACACAGAATTGGAAAAAGTGGCTGGAGAGTGGATCCTCCAGTAGCCACACTCTCCATGTAAAGGTACTCTTCATGCACCAGTAGGCTGATCGTTGATATTGATAGACAAAGCTATGAACAGAGAAGACAGAAGCTTTTTCGCGTCTTGAGGAATCCCGATATTCCCAGGCCTCAGGCACTAGGAGTGAAGTTAGCCTTGTGATTATGTAGACACGTGTACCCTTCAGGGCACTCTCTGGAGGCTTATTTTTGAAATCGATAGAAAAAGCTACAGAAAAAGAAGACAAAGGGAAAACGAAGCGATCCTATTGGTTGAAACGGGTGGTTATCACGTACAACATGGGTTTACTTACTTTCTTTTAAGCTCTCTAACTCCCAAATCGTGCAGTTATAATTCATTCTTCGGAGACTTCAACGCAAGGTTAGAAAAGGAAGCGTCGAAATCTGAAGGTGCTAATACGTCCATGTTCGATACTTAGGGTGGTTCTTTTTTACCACCCTCTTCCACTAATATGATCTCTCTATTTTCCCATTGTCTTCTTTTTCTTTTGCATTATTTGCGGGTATTAATCCCAGTTATATCCTGTAGCTACAGATGTGACTAACATTAAGTCAATCACCTTTCCGTCTGACTTAAGACCAATGGTCATCCCTTTAGTTGGTGCAACTAAACTTCCGACCGGCACCAAAATCAGCCGAGAACACCGTTAACTTATCATACTTTTTTCCTTCTTTTTTTTCTATTACTTTGTCTAATAATTTAAATTATCAGCCTGCAGCTATAGGGGTGTAATCAAGTCACTCTTATTTCACTGAGGGAAAAAAAAAAAAAAAAAAAAAAAACACATTGGATCTAGAGTCCAGATTCTTAAAAACATCGACAAGAAAAAATACTCTTGATTCAATCGGATTTTTGCTTGAATCAAGAACCGAGCCTCTTAATTCGAGCGAATTTCCTTTTGAAGTAAGCAAAAATCCGATTGAATCAAGAGTATTTTTTTTCTTGTCAATGTTTTCAAGAGTCTGGACTCTAGATCAAATGTGTTTTTTTTTACAGTGCATTTCCGCCTTACTCATACATCCGAACTTCTGGCTGGCGCCAACATCAACCGAGGAGAATACTGTCGAAACTGTCATACTTTTTCCCGCGTTTTCACGCGGTCGACCTTCTTTCACGAGGCTCAGAGCCCGGTTTTCCGGGAATCCGGGCGGGCGTTTTGGGGAGTTTTCCCGGCGGCGACGCGATGACACGGTCCGGTCGTCGGTGGACCGTTGCTCCAGTTATCCAATGCGGATTCCGTTTTGAAAGTCTTTCGCAATTCTTCTCGCTGCTCAACGAGTCGATTAATTACTCCTGCCGCCGACGCGACGCGAAACGCGGCGCAGGTCCCGGGCGGGGCGCTTTCGCAACGATTTGGTTTGGGGCGACCCGCGACTCCTGCGCGACCATTAGCTCCGGGCACCGGACCCCGCGCCCCCTCCCGCCGCACAGTGGACCGAGTCAATGGAGTTGTCGCATGTGTGAGGAATTTGCGATTTGACTATTGATTCTTATGTAAAAGTTCGCGAGAAACACGATGGGGTCATTGGTTTTCTCTGAAATCAACTCCCAAGCTCAAAAAAAGCTCTCAAGTTGAGGCCAAAATGGAGGGGATATCCCACGCTATCCTGAGAGTCCACCTCTACATCAAGACGAACTCTCCATGCAAAGGTATGGAACAAATACATTAACTCGAGGCATTCTCCTTAGCACAGCAGTATAAGCGTTTAAAAGGTACCAGATTTTGTCCGAGCTCTCCAATGGAGATGTTGCATGTGTGAGGAATTTACGATTTGACTATCGATTCATATGTAAAAGTTCGCAAGAAACACGATAGTGCCACTGATTTCTCTGAAATCAACTCCCAAGCTCAAAAAAAGCTCTCAAGTTAAGGCCAAAATGGAGGGGATATCCCACCCTACCCTGAGAGTCCACCTCTACATCAAGACGAACTCGCCATGCAAAGATAGGGAGCAAATACATTGGCAAGGTTGCCACTTTATTTGGGGACTCCAAAACTGAAAACACGGCAACCCTGTCAATGTATTTGCTCCCTATCTTTGCATGGAGAGTTCGTCTTGATGTAGAGGTGGACTCTCAGGGTAGGGTGGGATATCCCCTCCATTTTGGCCTCAACTTGAGAGCTTTTTTTGAGCTTGGGAGATGATTTCAGAGAAAACCAGTGGCACCATCGTGTTTCTCGCGAACTTTTACATAAGAATCAATAGTCAAATCGCAAATTCCTCACACAATCAACATATCCATTTCCCTCTATGAGTTGCATATGTTTGGAGGAAAATACGAATATTTTTACTGGATATTCTCTGGAACTTCAGAAGAAATCACGAACAAAATTGTACGAAAAATTGGACGAAAAATATACACGAGTTCACCAGGAAATTGGTTTTTTTATCAAAAGAATTTTGGCAACGTCTGAAGGTTCATACGGCGTTTTTCTTTAGCAAGGCAGTATAACTCCGTTTATACAAAAATTTGAGGTTTTGTAAGTGGCTCCATTGGTTTTCTCGTGGAGTTTCCTTTTAAAATTTAAAAATGTGACGAAATAGACATCCAAATTTGCGGTTTCAGTAAAAAATTTCATGTTTTTTTTTTCTTTTTTTTTCTGCCGGTTTAATGGCTTCGTGTCTATAGCACCTTCAGCCAACTTTAGACAATGTTTCGTGTCCGACTCGATCCTTTGTGCGCCGCGGCACCAATCTGATCTTCCGTCGCAGAAACTGCCCGACGTTGTTTAAGTGTGACGTCACTTATCTCCACCGATGAGAACAGAAACAACAGCCTGATCCGACGTGACGTCACGCACGCTGCCCAAAGATGAAAAGGGCCCTCCACTTATCTGAGCAATGGTGGAAACTCTTACTCTCGGAGGTTTAACATTTTCTACAGGCTGATAATTGAAAGTGATAGACGAAGAAGACATAGGGACTATTGAGGGATCCTATTGGTTAAAATGGGTGTTTCTTGTAGTGTAGACTGAGGGAGAAAATGATGGATGAAAATGAACCCCAGCGGGTTGATTGTTGAAATTTATAAACGAAGCTATAGACAGTGAACAAGGTGTCTAGCATCAGGAAAAACCGGAAAATATCAGGGATATTGGCCGATCAGGAAAAAATCAGGAAAATCGGGAAAATCGGACGTTTTATCAGCAATTTTTCTCACGCAAATCTCCTCAGCGGAGAAAGTCTTAATGCCGTTTGCCTACCGTGCCAGGAGGCGAGAAAAATCAGGAAAATATCAGGAATTTTCTAAATGAAAAAATTAGGAATTTTTTATAAAATATCAGGAAAAATCAGGAAAAAATCAGGATTTTTCAAAATTAAAAAATTCTAGACACCTTGATGAAGATGTAGGACGTATTGAGTGATCCTATCGATTGAAATTGGTGGTTCTTATAGACTGAAGGTGAAGGGGTACATGATTGGACTATCTATGGAGTCTCTCGTGGATTGCCGTAAGTTAGTCTTCCCCTACTTCATTTGTCTATTGCAACCACCCGCTTCCACCAATAGGATCTCTCCATATCCCTTTCGTCTTCTTTGCTCATGGCTTTGTCGATTAATTTCAGGAAGTGCGGGAGGAAGCGTCAGATGAAATGAAAGTGCTTTTGCTTTTCTTGTTTTCAACTATGGTTGCACGACCAAAAAAAAATCAAATTGCGAATTGAACGATTAGATAACAGGCCTGGAAGCTGGTAAAAATCCGAAATCATCAGAATTAACGGTCAACCCAGCGAGCAATAAAACACTAAGTGGTTACAAAAACCGTCCAATGTACGCTTTTGCGAATGATTTCAATTGCGGTTTCAGGCCCGCAAGCGGTGTTGCCGTACCGAGCCTTCAAAAAAGGTCGGCAATTTCGTAACAATCGTTGCCAAATCACGATTTTTCGGGATCAGTACATCTATTTCTTCCGACTTTTCAGAGACTTTGGCGTGCGTCTAAAACAGAGGCGGAGCCAGCAATTTGGCATCACCGCATTTCCTCCATTTAACCTATGCTAAATAATCGATTTTTGTCGGAGCACCTGGCCGTGGCCCCACCGAGAATCGATACATTTCCATAGGTTTAAATGGAGGAAACCAATGTTGCCAATTTGCTGCATCCGCCAATGGTCTAAAATTTTCGAGAAAAAAATATCCATAACTTTCTTCCGAAGTAAATTTTTCCGAGAGGAAATTTGGAAACATCGGAATGCTCATACGGCCTTTTTCCGCAGCACGACAGCATAGAGCCGCGAAAGTGAGGCGTGGTTTGTCTGCACGCAACGTTTCACACTCGAAATCCAGCTCTTCTAGTTACTGGGCTTATTCGACTACCCACGTTGAGGTCGGGGGCCAAATCGTCGCTCCTCTGACGTAAGGTGTATCGCGATTTCCACATGGACCCTGTTTCCTTGCGTAAGCCATGCTTACTGGGGCTCATACGGAAACCGAGATATTCTCTTATGTCAGGAGGAGGGGCGTAAAAATGCTCATATCGGTTCATCTCGGTTTTTGCGTTTTGAGGAAAAAACGGCAGTTTCGCGCTCGTAATTGAATCGCGAGCCCCGCTAATGAATGCGGTAAGTAAGGAAAGTAGTATGCGAATGCGACAGAGGGACTCGCATTTGCGAATACCGCGGTCAAGGGATCCTAGACGAAGCGCGCTTCAATGCGTTTTAAATTAATAGACTCCGCGCACGGCATCCGAGAGACAGACGTGTTTAATTTTTGACGCCGCGTGAATTATTTCTCCTCACTCGTTTTCATTTCGTGTCCGGAAAAAAATGAGCTCCTCGGGAGCTGTCTGTATCAGTCAGGGATTTTTTCTCATTCTTTCCTATTTTCCTCTTCCTCTTCTTCCTCCTCACTGGAAAAAAAAAAAACACATTGGATCTAGAGTCCGGACTCCGACAAGAAAAAATACTCTTGATTCAGTCAGATTTATGCTTAAATCAAGAACCAAGCCTCTTAATTTGAGCGGATTTCCTTTTGATTTAGAGATACAAAAGAGCTTTTTGATTTTAACTTCTGAACGTTTTAAGATATCGATTTGAAATTTTTTCAAACGAAAGTCATTACAGGAGATTTTTTTGTATATAATGTTTAATATTTGGGTCAATTTTAGACCAATTGGCCTGTCAAAAATATTCCATAACCTAACCTCAAAATTACCGACATATCCGCTGGTATGCACTCTCCTTATATCTTTAGTTTAAACAATGGAGCTGTAGTGGCGATCATTAATTACTTCATCGCTGGCGTTAGCATCGATTATTGATTATTGGTTTAAACGGAGGGAAAATAGCGTTACCAACCTGCGCGAATCCCCACTGCATGCCGAACGCCACGAACCTCCAGAGCCGCAACTCGCCTCTCGCTACCTCGCGTGCGTTTCCAGTGACAATTCGAGGATTTTTTCAGAGTTTAATCGCGCAAACACGGCACGGTTAACCGTGTCATGACGAGGATAAGCCCTTTTGCCGGATCGGAGGATCTCGCGGCGCGCAGTGGGACGAATTAATAGAAAATCGAACAAATTTAGGAACTCTCAAATACGAAGAAAGAAAAGTAGTTTTACTGCTTTTTTCGTAAAATTTCCTCCTAAGAACCCCTGTTGCAATTAGAATAGTGACAATAGTGACATTAAACATAGTGGAAATATCACAATTGAATCAGTGAGAACGAAAACACACGAACTCGAATAAATGAAAATAATCAAGCAGAGGTGGATCCAGCAATTTGGCAACAACGGATTTCCTCCATTTAAACCTTTGGAAAAGTATCGATTCTTGTCGGAGCACCTGGCCCCTCCACGAATCGATACTTTTCCATAGGTCTAAATGGAGGAAATCCGGTGTTGTCAAATTGCTGGATCCGCCAATGTAATCAAGACGCACACAAAACTGCATAGGAGGTGAGAAGTTAGTCGAAGAAAAATATGTTTTGGTGCCTAAACGCAAGTACTCGAGGATACTTAAAATGTCCAAGTTGGAACAGATATGGTAACTCCAATTACCTTTATGAAACTTGTCTGTCTCTAGTGAAAAGAGAGCATTTTTGAGTTACCGAGTTGGCGTGTTTTCGTTCTCGCTGATTCAATTTGCAGTTTTAGTAAAAACTTTCGTGTACGAACTATCCCAATCCCTCACTGTGCGGCGCCCCCTGGGCCGGGCGTCGCTTTCCCGCCGAGGCCTGGCACCGCAGGACGCCATTGACGTCATCGCAGATGGGTCTTGCATTAGACCGAAGGCTGAGAGCCGTGGAAACACTCGCCGCCCCCCGCCCCACCGATGACGTCATCGTTAAGTAAACCAATATCCTTGTTTTGGACGCTCATCCTTTCTGCGCGGAAGGGGGGGGGGAGGCGTCGACGCAGGTGCGAGTCGACGAAATGTAAACCTCACTGGGGTGACACTTGCACACGAAAAAAAAGATTGGTTGACCTCAAAAATAGTGGAACGCGATTTTGGTGTGACTTGGGAGATTTATAATCAACTATCGGAATTTAAACGGATGTGTATCAGTTTGTCTCTGGGATCAATGCTCGGCTCCTATATTTCCGTGGTCATCTCCGAGGAGCACGTTGAACATCACTGACGTCACAAGAATGACGTCAGACACATCGAGGGGGTCTATTTAATATCACAAAAATTAGAATAGGGGTGCCTAATGCATCCCTATCTTTGCATGGAGAGTTTGTCTTGATGTAGAGGTGGACTCTCAGGATACCGTGGAATATCCCCTCCATTTCGGCCTCAACTTGAGATCTTTTTTTGAGCTTGGGAGTTGACTTCAGAGAAAACCAGCGGCACCATCATGTTTCTCGCGAACTTTTATGTAAAAATCAATAGTCAAATAGCAAATTCCTCAGACATGCAATAATCTCTCGACGTTACGATTATTTGGGTCAGCGCTAAAACGAAAAACTGTGAAGAAGACGATTTTCTGTCGTGTAATAGATCTAATTTTTTCAGACCTCGTGTAAGAATTATTTACACACCGGCAGCAAACCTAACACACTTGGAAAATGATTTCATTGAGTCCGAAATCCGTCAGGCAGAAGACTCACACGCGGCTGGCGGGCGTAAAAATGTTTATGTCATGTTTCAAGTTTGTCGAATGTTGAGAAATCCAATCCTTTCGCTGACGTTGTCCGCTGCGTCGGAAGTGGTGACCCGTCAACAATCGACTGGACGTATTTCTATCAAACGGAACTATGTGCATTGTGACATGAGCCCTGTTATGCATGCATTCTTATGGGTCTCGGGGCTCATGACTTAATGCACATAGTTCCGTTTGATAGAAGCACGTCCGATTCATCCTCGGTTCACCCGAATTCTGCGAATTTTTCCCGCTTTTCCTCGCTGCGACGTCAGCGAATCGAATCGGGGACACCAACCTCTGGCGAGGAACCGCTCGTCCAGGGCGGAGCTTTACGCACTCTCCCCCTTCACAACGCGTACTTTTGAGAATAGAAAAGAAGAAGGAAAGAGGCCGGAATGAATGAATGAACGATGAACGAGTCCGAAAAAATGTTCGAGTTGGTTTTTTCGTTTTTATCGATCAGCAAAACTGGACGATTTCCGTTTCCTGTCCAACTGGAACCGTCGACTCCACGGAATGCACTTCGTCAGACTTGGGAGAAGTGAAAGGCTGTTTTGCAAAGCGCTCGTTTTTTCATATTTTTAATTTTTTTTTTTTTTGTAAACTTGTCCTATTTTAGTCATGCCGTATGACTGCACAATTGAAATTGAAAACTGCAGTGACTCAAGGTATGTTCGATCACTGCTGAGATCGCTCAAAATTTCACATCGGATCTCAAAATGTCTCTTTAATTTCATGAAAAATAGTCTTAATTTTCAATTTTACAATGTTTCATTGAAATTTGACCGGAAAATGTTACATAAAATGTCGCGTGAAATTTCAAATTCTTATTTCTCATTAAATTTTTCGTCTTCGGTCCGAAATAAGAGAAATATGTACTTGGAACCTTTCTCACCCGTATTGCATCAAGCTTTCAGTAGCATGGTGTGCATTGCGATATATCGATTGATCTGCCATTTAAGCCGATGGAGAACAATCGATAAACAGAGTGTTCGCAACGGACACCTTCATAATCGATTCTTTACCATAGCTTCAAATACGGAAGTATCGATAATCGATCATTCACACTTCGCCACTGACTTATTGAAACTCCGTTCTTTCATGAATTCCTTGCGTAATACTCACCGTCTCATTTATAATTTCGACCGTCGTTGAAAAGTCGAAGCTTAATTTTTACATCCCACCCTGCACGGTTCACTTCCTGCACGAGGATTAGGAGATGAAGACGGGCATGTTGAAAAATTGTAAATGCGCAAAGCTCGGGGCTCGTCTGATGACGTCAGGCGCATCGTAATTGCATTTTTTAAGTCCATCCCGCGTCATCTTGGCGATGCCCTTCGCCAACCGGGACACCGCGGAGGATTGGCGTAAAGTTCATGTCGCGACGGACGAATGCAAATTGGACGTATTTCTGCCAAACGGAACGATGTGCATTAAGACATGACCCCTGAGAACCATAAGAATAAATGCATAACAGAGCTCACGTTATAATGCACACAGTACCGTTTGGCAGAGATACGTAAAATTAATAGCTCATCTGCATTGTCACTTACGTAGATATCCTTGACGCGTTATGTCAAATCCCTGAGAGGAACATTTATTCTTATGCAACCGCAAGAGAGGAAATTTGAAAGAAGTATTTTGCACCATTGTATCTATTTTTAGTGCGATTTTAAGTCTGGCGTCTCGTCTAAATCTCACGAGGAGAGGCTTATCCCGTAGGAAACCTCCGCTATTTTAATCGTAGAGAAAATGCGTAAGCTCTCAGGCGCCACCTCTTGCATTTCTGCATTTGCCGCCTTTGCATGCCTTCTTGCATTTTTGCCTTCGTGATCTTACTTGCAGTCGCGCACCGTCGAAATTAGACAATATTAAAGGCCGAAAGGATCGGTATCTTTGCCATGAGAAAAATTGTCAACATACGTTTGTCTCGATTTAATGGAAAACAGTCTTCGATAGAAAGAAACATTTTTGCTGGCAATTTTTTATTTTTAAATTCTTTTTTCCCCCGGTTCATCGATCCTTTTCCACGGGTTTAAATGGCTGAACAATTGATTCATCGCAAACCACGCCACGTTACCAACTGGTACATACGAATCTTATGAGCGAACTTTTCCTCCGGTCTTCAGCATCAGCCTGTGACCGCCCAGTTAAGGTAGGAATTCGTTCGTTATCTCGATGATGTGATCAGGACTGCCGTGCTAAGTAAGAACGCCGTATGAACAACTGGACGTTGCCAAAGTTCCTTCGATTAATTGTAAATTTTCGGAAGAACTTCAGATAATTTTTCCCCAAAAATTTGCCAGAACATCCTCCAGAACTTTATCCAGCGTGGTTGAAAATTTCAAGGTAAACTACACAAGACTTTTCTCAGTAATTAATATTGTATTGTTGGAAATTTGACGACGTTCGAGTGTTGATATGACGTTTTTCGCGGCACAGCGGAGGACGTCTTCTCCGAGAGAGCGGCATCAAGGGGTTGAGCTCATCGTTGCGGCCAAGTTTGCGCTGATTGCTGATTGGTGGATTCCGGGACTGGAAACCGCAACAAGTCCGATTGAGGTAATTCCGATGGTCATTGATGCGGGCAGCCGGCACTGGTCCGCTAAGCGGTCAACCGAACATCCTTGCCATTCCGGTCAGCGCGAAAATCCGTCATTCATGACGTCCTGGACGCACTCGTGAAATCTCACTCCGGAAAATTAAACTTTCCGCGAAACAAAACAATTCCTGCCATGAAACTCTTCCTGAAATGAAATGATTCCTGCTATAAAAAGTTTCAAAAAATTGTTTTGAGGATTTTTTTTCCGGGGAGAGTTTCTTAAAATAGACGCTTTAGAGTGACGTCACATTTCGATATCGTTTCAATATCCCGAAAGTCGAAACGATAATACCGTTCCGTGACGTCACCACTAAGTGCGTCTATTCCATATAGTGGGCCTCAAGCCAAGGTATGAAATACATAAATTCTCTTCAAAATTTTATGAGCATAACAAATTACACAGCGGGAGGTCATGAAATAAACACATGAACAAGATAGTTGTTTACAATTAAAATTGATTCAATGGCAAATATACAAATGACGTCATTTCTATAATCAAACTTCCATTTGATCTGTGTTGATAATCCTTTGTTAATATCTTGTTAAAGAGTTTGTATCCAAAGTTCTGTTCTTATGAATCGTTTCTGCGTTATATTAAGAAGATAAAACGTGCGACGTTCTTTTCTAGTTCAGACCTTTTTGCAGGAGCCTTGTTTAACCCGCGACATATCACGGATAATTTGACAAGCGACTCAATTATTCGATTTATGATTTTTCTTTCTTTTCAAAATTGAATAATTTTTTTGTAAAAGAACGTTCAAGACTCGTAATGCGGCTGAGATGGTTCAGTTTTACGTATTATTTACAGGAACCTAAATGAATTTACTGTCAAATTTTTTTTTTCTTGGAGAATGAGGAAAAATTCAGAGCCTATTCTAGGAGAAAAGGATAGTAGAGCTCATCGACAAATTGCACAAAGAGTTGAGTAATATTATCTTGACAGCAGAGTTTGCCTTATTCGCACGCTTCGAAGAAAGCTTGAATTTCAAAATTGATTTTTTACATTTTCAGGATTTTTATGACCTCGGGAATCATGTATTAGAAATTCAAGAAATTTCATCGAGAAATGTATTTTTAATAACAAGGAATATGGTAGCCTTTGCGCAGCACATTTTATTAATTACATTCACACATAGGCGACATCAAAGTATATGCACCAAATTTATTGCGCAAAGGCTACTATATTACTTGTTATTATAATATGCGCAACAACCATCAATAAGTTCAAAAACTTTATTCTCGTAAAATTCCACGAAATCTTGCATATCTGCCCGTACCTGCGGACCAATTATTAACCTCGATCGAAAGCTCTCATCCAGCGGGCTCGATCGAGTAACAACATTGCAGCTAGGTCTTTATCGATCAAGGTCAATGGATTTAGGAGCTATAAATCCTCAATAATCAGCCCGCCGGAGTACCGTCTCGAAGACAATAATTCATCACCAATCGAGGGACTAGTCAAAGGGTAATAATGCGCGCATCAATCCGCCCTTATTCGTGAGACCCTCATACTGCCGTGCTGAGGGAAAACGTCGTATGAACATTCGAGAGTTGCCAAATTTCCTTCAATAAAATGTTTATTTTTTTGGAAAGGTATGGATATTTTTCAGAAGAAAATTTTTCATGAATATTTGAAATTTTTAGGGACTGTAGATTAAATTGCGAACAAAATTATCTGAAAAATTGGAAGGAAAATCTTCATCAGTTTACCAGGAAATTCGTGTTTTATCAAAGGAAATTTGGCAACCCCTGAAGTTTCATACGGCGTTTTCCCTTAGCACGGCAGCTCAGCCCGGCTCGTTGTCGAATCGTAGTTCAACCTTCAGTGAAATTACAATTTCTCGAGAACCTTTTTTTTTTTTTTCTCCATATCTTTTCTATGGAATCCATTCTGTGGGCTATGATTGATGCAAAAAAAATGTCGGAAAATGGGAAAAACGTAATTTGCGTTGATTTATTACTGAGTATCGAATGATGCCTTGTGACATCGATGATTGCAATGTATACGAAATCATTACGTTTATGTTAACGGGGCACTCTATCAATCTTACAGGGTATTTTTAAACGGAATTTTGCAATTTATTGAAATGAAGTTTCTGCTTTTTCACATCAAATCATAAAAATTTGAGTGAAAGCACTCGATTGTACCATCATTTTTCTTCTATCACCGCATATTATATTTTCAACTGTAGGTATTGCAATACATTCAATTAAATGACGATTCGTGGTTCTGAAAACATTGTGGTTGATAAAATTACAACATATTCGATTGTTGAGTCTGTTTGGACACGGGGGATTCTCATCTTAGCGGTGGACCGAATCCGCCGAAAACAATCCATATTTAATTCTATCCATCGCTTCACCGGGAGGAGAACACTTATTCTGGCACCATATCTTGTGGCTCTTTCCTGTTAAATGGCCGACATGCCATCTTGCATGATCATTCGGAACGACTGGCTTCAATTGCAAAAACACGAAACCGTGCGACAACACTGGAAAGTCGTCCAAACAACCTGTCGATATTTGCGATGATTTAAGTACTATGTTGCCAACCCATGAAACAGCCTGAAATCCATGCCTGTAGCTTTGATTGCAATCAGCTCGGAAATTTTTATTTTGTAAATGTTCTATTAATTTTTTTCTGACGTATCTTGTTTACTTTATCTGTTTCAGGTGAGTTTCTACCAAAGATTTCGTTATCAGTATCAAACATTCCGGTGAACGGTGAGACCTTCCTTTTATGAACTCTCCTTCAAAATATTACTAGATATAAACATACCAAAATTATGATTGGATTATAATTTTGGTACCTTAAAATTCTATGCAGAAATTGCAAGCTTTTTCTACGCTTCAGATCAAAGTGCGAAACCACGTATCGTAGTTCTCGACTTTGTAGACTTCTGTCAGAGTTAATTTTTTTCTTCTTAAAAGTAATCAACGTAATTTCTTGAGCTCTTCTTCAAACTTTCATTTCTACTAGCAGATTATTCAGAATAAAATTCAAGCTGCACAATTGACTTGTTCCTCTTCAAAAAGCGGAATAAAGTGAAATAAAAGCGCGAATTTCGGAACACTGCAATGGGGATGCGTGGTTTGCTTTTTGACCATCGCTTGTGCACCTCTGATAAATACTCATTTTCCTTCACTTTCACCCCACGGGCTGATAATTGAAGCTATGCCGCTCGTTTTTTGAAAGATCTCGACCAACAAAAATTCCATCCTCCCAGTCCATTGTCGATGTTTGCTCATTTGAAGTTGTGGTAAAGAATCGATGATTAAGAAGTCGGTTGCAAACACCCTGTTTATCGATCCTGTACCATAGGTTTAAACGGCAAATCGTTCGATATATCGCAAAGCACGCCAAGACACTGCTTCCTCCATGTTCGTCCGACTGTCTTTCGACTTGGGTCGAAGAATCAGGCTGCAACGGTTTGGCAAGGAAGCCCCGTTGCTCACGGCAGAGGCTGCAACGCAACGCTGTCTGTCCTGCGAGGCCTTCAGAGGTCGTTGCCGTGACTTATAGTCTTCCCACCTTACTTTCAATGTCCGTTCGCGATTCGCCATCCTCGGCTCTCGGCTGCTGCCGCGTCGTGCTTAAGCGTCCTCGCTCTCCGAAAGCTTTGATTTTCTGAATAGGTGACTTTTCCGCAAAATTTGGCATCCTCGCCGAGCTCCACCGGCCACTTCGCTGTCTTCAACGAAACGAAGCCCCGTGACTGACCACATGTGACCACTGGCGTCTTGCGATTTTCATCGGTTTTCTGCCGCTCGAAGTAAAAATGCCGTAACTCCATTCAACACTTTCTCACTTTTTTTCTAATACAAAGTTGTTTTACATCAAATCTAACAAATATTCATCCACTGGAAAAAAAACACATTGGATCTAGAGTCCAGACTCTTAAAAACATCGACAAGAAAAAGTATTCTTGATTCAATCAGAATCTAGCTTAAATCAAGAACCAAGCCTCTTAATTTTAGCGGATTTCGTTTTGATTCAAGCAAAAATCCGATTGAATCAAGAGTATTTTTTCTTGTCTATGTTTTTCAAGAGTCTGGACTCTATATCCTGCACTGTGTTTTTTTCCCAGTGTTCATTTTTCCGGTACAACTCTGGCACACCATTAGAAACTCAAAATGGAAAAATAAAGCCTTATGGTAAATGAATTTTCTTGTAATAGAGCAGTACGAGTACGTGCTGGAAAAGAAGAAAACATTTTGAGTGGAGTTACGGCGGTTTTGCTGCGGACGGCAGTTTTGGGAGAGCATCGTTGTAAAACTGCCGAGTACATCGTTGCAAAGATCCTGCAACTCTCGCCCTTATTTTCTAACATCTCGCTCAAATGCATTGCGTGTAAAATTCAAGCTTCCGCATGTAGAGCTTTAGAGTGGAGAACAATTTTCAGTACCTACCAATAAGTCAGCTCGCTTTAGCCATTTCGCACGTTGTATTTGTGGCCGCCTGCGGGAAAATAGACTTCAGTCTACAAAAACTCAAAATTTAGTAATTGATACCAATGCACAGAGGGGCTCTCTCCGATTATCTGGGAACGAAAACGTCGAACAATATCACATCCGACCATAGTAATGACGGTTTAAAGTTCGTAATTTTGAGGGAAAAGGGTAGTTTTGTAGAATATTGATTTAAAATTCTAATCTGCCACGTTTAAGATACTAAATTCCCAGGCCACAATGCTATTTATTAGTGCCGTATACTGCAGTGGCGTAGACAATGGGGGGCCCTTCCCCCTTGGCCTCATTAATCGTACGTTTTTTTGATCTCCTGGAGGGCAGACATAAAATGTTGTCAGGGACGTACACAAAATAATGCAAACCCTCGCCCCTTTCTTCAGGACCCCAGAGAATGGTTTTTTTTTTTCCCCCCCTTTCGAAATGTTCAAATTGCTATTTCGATCGACTTGTCGTAAATATTTCTACTGAAAATTTTGCCCACTTGGACAGTGGTCCCTTTTCCCCCAGACGGTCATATTTTCATTTTTTTCTCAACGCACCTTTTTCGCCCATAGTGCATCGATAAAATACCATGTCATGAAGCCCACATACTCGCCATAAAATAGTCTCGTCATGGGCCTGACTGTAACTCAACGCAACCCGCTTTATCCCTACCGCAAAGAATTTCTCACCAACGGCTGTGGGTTCTCCCGTTTTGACACTACGTCACAGCCCCCATTCAAAATGCAGAGATTCGTATCATCACCCAGCGCAATAAATTAACTACTTTTTTTTTTTTTTTTTTTTTTTTTTTTTTTTTTTTTTTTTTTTGTAAATCAGCGACAGTTGTACCGCTCGGGAAACAGTTAGGTTTATTTCCAGACGACGAGCGGTTTTGCAACTTGATACTCGCCACAAATCGTGTAAGTAGTCATCCTGCACCGCGAAAACAAATTGCCCCGACAAATTGTTTGTCTGTCATACGTCTGGTATTCTTAGCCGGCGATATCTGGACCTGATCTCGTCGCGCGGTATTTTTAGAACGGAATTCGAGTTTGGATTATCGGGGTATCGGGACTCCTGCGTCTCCGAATGTAAATCAGCCTTTAATTAGTCTGTACTCGAGGTTTTGAGCTTGCGCCCCCCCCCTCCCAGTCTGCGTCCCGTCCAGTTGGAATTCGGAGTGCTCCGAACGAAGGGAAAACAAGCCCTTGCGTAACCGCGAATCCATCGTCAAAATTTCCCGAAGACCCGAACCACTCGCGGGAAATGGCTCTGCGTCGCACAGTGAATCGAGTTAAAGGTCGGGCATGATGTGGAAACTTCAAAAAATTTCGTATTCACTGGGAGAGAAAAACACATCGGATCTAGAGTCCAGACTCTTAAAAATATCGAAAAGAAAAAGTACTCTTGATTCAATCAGATTTAAGCTTAAATCAAGAACCAAACCTCTTAATTTAAGCGGATTTCGTTTTGATTCTAGCAAAACTCCGATTGAATCAAGAGTATTTTTTCTTATCAGTGTTTTCAAGAGTCTGGACTCTAGATCCAATGTGTTTTTTTTTCCAGTGTTCATGTAATCGTCCCTGAAACAACTCTTTCGTTCGAAGGCCCCATATGGTTTACATTATGATTAAGGGAAGTTTAAGAACGTCTTTAAGGTAGTATCATAAGAAGGTCAATTTCTGCATAATTTTAGGAATATTAAAAGTTGTGAAATTTTGAAAATGAATCCTTAAGAGGGATCACAAGGATTTTGCCATTGCTAAAAATTGCAAGTTACAAAAGAAAATATTCTTTGACTTTGACAAATTTTGAGGGAGGTACGAACCTACCTGAAAATTTACCAAATTTGCATCATATTTTCCTCTGAACCTTTTACGATGGTAAATTATTGTAATATCTCTTAAGAATCCATTTCCAGAGTTGTACGGCCGAATTTTACTGAAAGTTTGCAAAAATTGTCTATTTTATGACGCTATGTTCAAAGCTGCCTTAAACCTCCCTTATAGTTACAATGTAAACTTCATAAGATCTTCTAAGGAAAGGATTCGATTAGTAGCCGTTTATCTTCTATACGGCTGTTTGTCTTTTTTTAATTAGTAAAAATTAAGTACGTGTGTTTATCCGTAGATATTTTAAAGAATTTTCAGGAACTTCAAGTATTTTATTTTGTTTACATGTCTCGAGAAGGAAAAACACCCGTCTCTTTTCGATGCGCATGACCCTACCCATCATGATTTATATACTACGTCAGTTATTTGTGTCAGTTGACGGCTCTTTCAAATTCTGATATCGAGTGCATTGGTTGGTTTTTTTCCAGCCCTTGAAAATCGGAAGGAAATTGGGTAAAGTAATCAAACTCTATTGTCACCCACTCAAAAATCTCCCGTATTTTTATGTTTTTCTCGAAAACTTTCCACTTGACAAGTTATATTTCCACCTGAAGATATGTCGAATCATACGTACAGCTCAAGCTCTTTCACGTGATTTCATAAAATTTAAACATCCTCAAATACGCAAACAATGAGTAAAAATACGTCAATCGGGCATTATCTTCAACCAATTGAATCTAACTTCCTTGCCCACTTCGTCAACAGTAATAATTTGAGTGCGGTTTCGATTGGTTGACCATTTGTAATCTTTCAGCCGAAGAGAGAAGTAGGATGGGCCAACAGAGCATTATCCACTTTAGATGAATAATGGTTCTTTCAGATCTCATAAATGCCTTTATCGTCGGTGTTATCATTAAAGGAAATCCAAATACTGTAGATAATTCTATCGATGTTCACAGCCTTCACCCTTCTTTAGTAGTAACGGGTAAAACTCACTTTACGATGAGGAAACTCAAAATTAGAACGAAATAAAAAACCATATATCACGTTTCTTTCGGTCGCAATTCTATTTAACATGTTTCAAAAGAAATATCAATCGTCTTTAACCAATCGAATAAGAATTGAGACGAATGACAGTATTATAGCATTTTTCATTCGTGTAATTTTTCCTTCTCTTTTTTGCTTACGTTCACCTGTGCGCACTTGTTGGACGCAAATCGTGTTTTAGTTACCAAAGTCGACAAGGATTGATCACAGTAAACATTTCCAGGTTTTACGATGCTGTATCCCGGGAAGTTTCCCATTTTTTCGCGAGTGGCTGGGAAGATAGCGCCGAAGCTTTCCCCGTTAATTGGAAATGATTGAATGATCGAATAAGAATTGCGATAAATTAAACAAAATTGTAGCATTTTTTAATCGTGTAATTTTTTCCATTCTATTTCTGCTAACGTTCACCTGTGCAGCCTGTGCGTACTTGTTGGAAGCAAATCGTGTTTTAGTTACCAAAGCCGACAAGGATTGATCACAGCAAACATTTCCAGGTTTTACGATGCTGTATCCCGAGAAGTTTCCCATTTTTTCGCGAGTGGCTGGGAAGATGGCGCCGAAGCTTTCCCCGTTAATTGGAAACGATTGAAGCGTAAAAAGCCGCAGGACTTTTTACACCGAAGTTCGTTTTAAACTGCGTGAGGCCTCCGGGAATTCGGGAAAAAAAGATGAAAAGCAAGAGTGGTTCCCAGAATAATCTAGCGCACGTTAGCCACGAATCGCAGATGTGACGGTAATGTATTTTTGGATTGATCTTGTCGTTTTCATGAACGCACGCAGCCATCACGACTGATTACAGCCTGGAAATGCCTTTTTGTGTCGCTTCACGAAATTGGTTACACCGTGTCCTCGCGACAAAATGTATACTCTCGTTCTCCCGATTTTTGCAGCATTTAACTCTTACAACCACGAGGGGACCGCTTGCTTTCAGTGAATTACTGAACTCATCTGCATGGCGCTCGCATGGGTTCTCACATCTGCGATCCTGGCAGTTCTCATTTTGCCTCGTACTGAGGAAAAACGACGTATCAGCATTCAAATGTTGCCAAATTTCCTCGGATAAAATATCAAGTTCTGAGAAACAGAGATTGGATATATGGTGATCGCGTCAATCGGACTCCATCTTGCAATTGGGAATCACAATTTCTGGCTCATCCGTCGAAACACGTAAGCACTTAAAGAAACTAATTATGTATACGTTGTTCCTAAACTGAGTCGGAAATTGTAGTTCCTATTTGCAAAATGCAGTCCAGTTGACTTTCACGAACATTTTTCACGTAATTTTCATAATCTACCTCACTAGCTGCACAGCTTTCATCCCAAATGCTCTACAACGGTGAATCCATCGAAGCAATTGTATTCCTCAGAGAATGCTCATAAACGACTCGACCACCAAGCAAATTGAGAAAAGTAATTGGGTTCACCTCAACCAATTGCCAAGTGTATCCCACAGCTCGAGTTAATCGCGCAATCACTTTCGTTTTTTGCCTTATGTATCCCATTTTCCTCGGATTGCGTTTTGAAAATCCGCGACCGGCAATGCGCGAATGTTTGCCTGTCGATCGCGGCGCAAGGCTCCGCAACCGTGGCGCGTGGTCACAGGTTACGTCAAGCATGCCCAAGTCGACCTATCTGTTCCCGATCTCGGCTCTCGAATAGTTGAAACGTTTTCGTCGTAGCCTATTTGTTCGGCCTTGGCATTTTCGCACTGCCTCTTGATATATTGTCGCCCCACCGCCCTCTGCCCGATTTTCGCGGTTGAAATCCAGTCGCTTGTATTTTCTCCGAGTCCTGTCAGATGGTGCAAGCTCTCCCGTTTTATCCTCCCAGGAATCTCCTCCTCCCC
>NW_017547705.1:1812286-1849270 GCF_001854935.1 Bemisia tabaci | reverse complement strand
CCTCCTCCTCCGCTTGCCTCTCTCGCGGTGCTCTCTTGTGCAAATCATGAGGCCAAACCCACGTTATCCATTACCATGCCAGAGATTTGAACCTTTTTTCGCTGCAGATGCCAATTGTGTTCGCATCCTTTTTTGGTTTTGTCATTCCTCGTCGTCACATTTCGTCGTTTTCCTCACGAAAGTACTTAACTGCATTTCAATGTTGCCAAACATCCCCGCTCAAAGTGCATTTTTACCGGGATGATTTTAAGAATTTCTCAAATGAAAATTGCACCAATTTTTATTCTGATCTCAAGAGGAAATCGGTCAAATTTTCAACGAAAATCATGTAGGTTTATCCTCGTAAAAAATCGGATAATTTAAGTCAATTTCGCAACCTTGGAATGGATTTACGTACCTTCGCGCGGGAAACGACGCTTTGATTATACTTGAATCATCTAGTCGGACGTATTTCTGCCGAATGGGACTATGTGCATTATGACGTGAGCCCTGTTATGCACATATTATTATGAGTCTCAGGGCTCATGCCTTAATGCACATACTTCCATTTCGCAGAAATACGTTCAGTTCGAGAGTACAACTTCACAATTTCTATATAAATTGGACCGATTACGATTGACGCTTTCATTTGAACGCATTGAAACAGAAGTAGACTACTTGCATCGTGATTTTTTTACAAATTATTTTTGTAATTTGATGATATTACCTCTCTCCCGATCACTTGTTATCAGATTTTAGGCGATAGCTATTTTGAGTAACGTACACATCATCGTCAGGCCACTTGGATTTGTTAAACACTAAAAGTCACATTGTATATTATCAAAATATACTAAAATTTACTAACATTTTTTAAAAACACTATTAAAACACTCGTAGGTGCACCCGTCAAGGTAATATCATCAAACAAAATGCAGCCCGATGAAAAGTTCATCTTTAAATTTTTGTAATTGCTCAGGACTGCAAGAATACGTATGATAGACAGGAACGCTCACCTTAAATTGACAGAGTCCAGTGTTGCCAACTTGTAAGAATCGTCGCGGCGTGGAATTCCGATCGGGGAAAGTAGGAGCAAACGGCGTCCGCGCGAAGGAGGAAAAAGCGCAGATTCTTGGGGAGTTGTGCGAGTCGAAGTCGGAGACATAGGTTACGTTCACCGCCCGCCTGCACCCCCCCCCCTCTCNTCCCCCCTCGCGCTCCCCCCGTCCCCCGCGGGGCTCGGTGGCGGCCTTCAGACGGGCCGCTGACCCGGCAACGAAATAAAAAGTGCACCTGAAATTGATTGCAGGAACTTTGAAGCGGTCCGAGACAACTTTCACCCGCGGATGGACCCGATACCGATACCGATAGAGTCGTTTCGAGGAAAAACACCGTATCGACTCGCGATGGTTGCCAAATTTCTCGCCGTCGAACTGCGAAAATCCCGGAGAGCTTATGAATTGAGGGGCTTGGAGGACAAGGCGCACAAGTGCAGTGCTTGCTATTTAGAGAAATACGTGTTTGAAGTTTCGAAATTATATGGATTCTTATGGCGGAAAGAAGGTTCAAAGTGACTTTTTGATGTTAAAAAATTGGAATTTAGCAGCGAATTTTTCACAGAATACGCATCAAGATCAGTTTTACTTGAAATCATTGATATCTCAAATCCTTCAAAAACTGCACGTATGCGCCTTGTCTTCCAAGACTCTCAATTCCTCCCAAAGGATTTTTATGGGATTTTCGGGAGTGTTATTCGTACTCAAACGTATTGCGTCTGAAAATTCAAAGGGAACATATTTAACATTCTCTCATCAAATACTACGTACATAATGTTAGTCATTGGAACCTGACGGATGACGTATGAACTAAAACATGTACAAAGTTGAACATGTTGAACATGTAAAACAGTAAAATTTATCTAGATGAATTCGGCACACAATAGATCATCCATCATCAGCATTTATAATGAAAACCAAAGATGAATGCAATCACATGCACTATTGTTTTTTGCGTTATCCCCCCCCCCCCCCAGAGAAAGACTTGTTGTAACTGAGAAAATTTGGCATTCGACGTGCACATACGCCATTCTTCAATAGCAAGGGAAAAGGAAAGAAAATACGGACAGACGTGAAAGGACCGACCGAGTTGTCGGAATGACGTCATTTCGCTTCGGCGAGGGCCAAGGGGCAATCTCGCCGGACGGAGAGTGGCCAGCTAGGATTCCGGTGAAGGTGCACTCTCCCTCTCCGTGCAAAAACCACATAACTCCAATCGAAATCCCTCTCCGATACGAGCTTCTGCAGCCGCAGCGACGAAGATCCATCGGGACCGAGGGTCAAAAGTTAATACTCGAGAGAGGTGGTCTGCTGCGCCTGGAGTTGTACATTTCGCGGTCGGTGGCGAGGCGTGAAAGATCGATTATCGATATTCCTACATTTTAAGCTATGGTAAAGAATCGATTATTAAGGTGATCGTTACGAACACCCTGTACATCGATCCTTTTCTGTAGGTTTAAATGGCAGATGAATCGATACATCGCAAAGCACGCCACGCCATTGCGGTGTGAGACTCCGGTGACGGGAAGAAAGGGTTTTTACTCCTTTTGTTCGGATGCAACTTTTCAAGGGGACCTTTGCGCTGTTTGTATCGCCTCTGGGCAGGATTTAACCTCAGGATGGGAAAGTATCCGTTTTTGTCTTTTTGAAAGATGTAAGTTGATTGAATGAGGGGCTTAGAGGTCAAGGTGCTTGAGTGCAGTTTACTATTTAAAGAAATACGTGTCAACATTTCCAACCACCAACATCAGGCATCGTCCTCGTAACTTTTGAGCAAATTGAGATAGAAATTTGAAATTTTGTGCGTGCTTCTAGGTCGAAGAAAAAACTTTTGCGACCCTCAGAATTTCAAATGGACCATTCTGAAAAGGGGCAAGGAACCTAGGAGGCGTTATAGAGGTGGTACGGGACTAAGTATTGGATCACTCTGTATAAGTGTTATTTTTTGGCGTGTACATCACTGAGTTAATTTATCTCAAATTTTGTCTATGTAACCGTTAGTCCTCTATTTCCATGTTTGAATCAGTGAGAACGAAAACACACCAACTCGAAAAAATGGAAATGATCAAGGCACACGCAAAACTGGACAGTAGTTGAAGAGGTTAGAACAAGAAAAAGATTTTTGGTGCCGAGAGACAAGCACTAAAGGACACTTTAAAGGTCCAAGTTGGAACCGATGCGTTAACTTCAATGACTTTTATGAAAACTGACTCTCTTCAATGAAAATTGAGCATTTTCGAGTTACCGAGTTGGTGTGTTTTCGTTCTCACTGATTCATTTGACCACTTGCTAAGGCATCGGGAAGAATGCGTGATTCGACTAATTGCCGGCGACTCGTACAGCCTCTGGAGGCATGCAGAACAAAAGGAAACGAGAGGTCAAAGCTTGGAATGACGGGCACGGTCGTAATGCAATGGTGTAACATGTTAATCAGAGTAAACACAAATTATCCGGCAGTGGCGTGGCGTGCTTTGCGATATATCGATTGATACGCCACTCAAACCTATGAAAAAAGATCGATTATTAGGGCGTTCGCTACGAACACCTTAGTAATCGATTCTTTACCATAGCTTCAAATGGCGAGATATCGATAATCGATCATTCACGCCACGCCACTGTTATCCGGCTCCTCCAGTGTTTTCCTAACTTATTTGAACTTGGCGCATGTGATTAACGACGTTCGGTTCGTTAAACTCTCGTTGCGGGCCCGGGCGGATAACCGGCGAGAAATTAGTGATTCGAGCGGCGCGCCGACCCCGGCCCCCGAAAACCGCGTAACGTCGTTTTCTAACAGGGTGTAGATGCGTGGTTTTGTCGCGGACGGCAGTCGACGTCCCCGTCTCATCTCTCATTATGCTTATCTCTCCTCAAACTAGTTGCGAGTAGCTGAGCATATTTACACCCGGCAGATAGAACATCGCCCTCTTTGAACCCGGCTACCGGGATGGCGCTTGCGGGACGGGCCTATACCCGCGGATTCCGGATTCCGTGCCTTGGATTTTTCTCCGGGATAAACCTGGGTCTTTATACAGTGATGTCATCTGGCTCTTCCGATGTTTAAGCTTGCATGGTTAAGCTGGATTTTTTAAGTTAATAACGTTTTTAAGCTTTCTGACTACTCTGGAAAAAAAACACATTGGATCTGGAGTCCAGACTCTTGGAAACATTGACAAGAAAAAATACTCTTGATTCAATCGGATTTTTGCTTGAATAAAAACGAAATCCGCTTAAATTAAGAGGCTTGGTTCTTGCTTTAAGCTATGGATTCTGATTGAATCAAGAGTAATTTTTCTTGTCGATGTTTTTAAGAGTTTGGAATCTAGATCCAATGTGTTTTTTTTCCAGTGCAGTGGGGATTCTTGAAAATTGGCAACATTGCTTTCCTTCTATTTAAATGTATGTAAAGCAATCGATTTTTGGTGAATATCGATATATTTAATGAATTTAAATGGAGGAAGGACAGTGTTGCTAACTTGCAAATGCGTCGCTGATCGTAGGTATATACCCTGTTCTTCGGAGACTTTAACGCAAGGTAAGAAAAGGAAGCGTTAAAATTTGAGGCTATCCATGTTTGATACCCATGTGTAAATATCCCTTGTCTGACAGGTTCGGGTCTCTGAGACTTATTTAAAATACGTGTTTTTTCAAAAATTTTCTTGAGAGTATGCCCTTACCGCCACTTCATCCATTTCGTCAATCCCCGAACTGATGACCTTAACTCCATTCCAAGGATGCAAAACTACCTTAAAACATTCAATCTTCCGCAGGAATATGCCCGTGCAATTTATGCTCGGAATTTTACTGATTTTTGCGCACAATTCAAAGAAAAATCAATGAAATTTTCAGCCAAACGTGTTCTCTGAAGAAATGGAATTCGTGAGTACTTTCGCAATGTTCAAATCTAGTTACACTCTTCCGTGCAAGAAACGACGAATTGTAACAAACTGCGTATCCAATGTGAACGCTCGAATCTCCCTAGGAAAAGAGCCGTCAAAGAAAATATCATATAGGTAAATCCCTAAATTCAGGACATGAGCCTAAATTCTATAATTTTCTCCCCAGAGGCAAGATGTTAATGAGCACTGGAAAATTCAACGTGGTTTCACGGTCAAAAAATCGATCATTCGAGCTCGGATGTTCATAGATGGAAGACGAAACTATCGAGAATGTATGCTTGAATAAAATATGGATGATTTAGTATTCTCGCGGTTAGATCATTAGCATGTGTGGCTATTTTAGAGGAGCGCCCGTGAGTATTAATTACATTGAATTTGTTTAAATTTTGCACTACTGGCAACATTGCTCGTCAGCCAAAGTTTATTTTTGCAAAAGAAGAGGTATTAAGGGCATTGACCCGCAGCTCGACGAGAATCGTTACGAGCGCATAAATTAGGTTGCAAATGCCTTGTTAAAAGAAAAGAACATTTTAAAAATTTCAGCTCCCCCTCCCCCCTCCTCCACCACGCCATTCGTATCTTCAGAGCCAAACATGGGTATTAATACCTTCAGATTTTGACGCTTCCTTTTCTTACCTCGCGTTTAAGTCTCCGGAGAGTGAGGTAGCACAATTCAGTGGCGTGGTGTGCTTTGTGATGTATCGATTGATCTGCCATTTAAACCTGTGGAAAAGGTCGATAAATAAGGTGTTCGCAACAAACACTTCAATAATCGATTCTTTACCACAGTTACAAATAGGGAAAGAGTCGATAGTCGATCATCTACGCTTCGCCCCTGTTGCAATTGTAGAGTCAGTGAGCTTATACATATTTTAGTCTACCAATAATTTTAAGAACGATTATGGCTTCCTCTGCTAATTAGTTAGCAGAATAATCGCTGCTTTGCTCTATTTGAAGTAAAGGAGTCCTGAATTTAAAATGTAAACGTAAAATTCGTCGATCCTTTGCCTCTCGAACGATTAAAGTCTTTTCGCTGACTATTGAAAAATCTCCAAATTCTAGCTTCTTTTGTCTTACGCGGTGAAATAATTTTACGGGATGGTTAAGTTTCACGGAACGTTTTTAGGAGTGAGGCGGCTGCAACTCGGGAAAACTTATCGACGCAACCTTAAGAATTCAGCAGTTCTTCAACAGATTCTCGTGAAAGACTTGTTCGAAGAACTGTTGCTCCAATGAAAATTCTATTTCCTGTTGCGGCGGGCTGACTAAGGAGTGGTCAGTGATGGATGGATGCTCACCTTGACGGCTTAATCCTCAACCGACACCCCCCCCCCTCCTCAAGTGACTCCAATTTCAAAATTTCTCGGCACCGAGCGACATGGAAAATCAGCAAGTCAAATACCCTGATTCGGCTTTGATCCATCGATAATCGATGGATCGATCGTTATCGATTGGGCTCCGACTTCTTACACATGATTTTGGCGAGGTGGAGTCGATTCCAATGTCACACCTCTCCTGTGCCTGTGCCATGATTTGCCTTGAGGAACTGGTCCTCGTTGGGAGATTAGCGTTACATTTTTACGTTGGCTTTTCAGACTGGATTCTTGGATAAGAAAGGAATTCGTGGACCAGAGATCTGCGAGTAATATAGTTGAATTTCTTCTACGTTGCCGCTGGCTCCTTTGAATTAAGTTAAAACCCTTTAGACTGCGCAACATAATAATATCACAGTTTGGCACGGTGTTAAAATCTTTCGCTTACTTTACTTGACTGTTAATATCTGGATGACTCAGCTGGTGGACTGGAGGTTCACAAGATCCTGACTTTGATTCCAGTCCTCACCAGTGTAACTTTATTGGGAGGGTATTGACATGTGTAAAAGTTCAACAGTCCGCCAGACCTTCACCGATGCTTCTGCGAATAAATTAGGGACCAGTAGAGCAGCCAACTCATGATATCAGATGACCTATTCTTATTACCGCAGTTACTTCATGTTACCGTCAGGATCAAAATTCGTTTGAAAGAGCCTAGGAAAATAATCTAAGGTCCTCTTTCCACAGAACGTTTCAAGGTATTTGTCCCACTTGCAAAAATGGGGAAAATATTGAGTTAGTCCATACTAATCAGTACTAATCCTTAAGGAGTCCTAAGAGCGATTCAGGGAGAAGAAGCAAGGTCGTTTTGTTGAAAACACTTATGAAGTCAGCGTAAGTTTAATATGTAAAAATAATGATGTATAGGACTCACTTGCACTTTTCACTGCTGTAGGACTTACTTGCACCATAAAAATTGCAAGTGAGTCCTACACATTACTATTTTAATCCCCCCTCCTCCCCCCCCCAAAAAAAAAGTCGTTTCGTTTAACGGGGGAAAAGCCTAAGTTGTAGTAGGTTATAAATTCACCAGTTATAATACTTGCCTTTTTTTCATAATAAAATGCTTTTTTTTTCTTTTGGGAAGGTTAGCTGCCTTTTTGAGCCCTCCACCAAAATACATGTCCGTGCAGACTCTCCCAATAAAGGTATTCTAATCCGCACTGGAAAAAATCACCGGCCCAAGGCACGATAGCCAAAAAAGGTAGGTCCATCCACCGATCGCCTTTCCGTGTCGGCCGATCCCAGCACCGTGAGAAAGACCCAATTACCCAATCACCGATCGGGGAGTTCCACGGACGACCCAAATGTCAAGGTGCAAATAAATTACGGGAGAAATGCAGCGTTTTCGTCGAGTTTAAACGCAGTGCCTCCCTCCATCGCGCTAAGCCGAAACCACTCAACTCTCACGAAAATCCTCTTTTCGTCACGTGCTTTTCGCAAAACACGGGAGACATGACGTGAATTCGGAGTCGATCACCCGCTTGCCGACGACGCCTCGACGCCTGCCCTGGATCGCGACGCCGCACACTGGACCGAATCAATAGGAGGATTCGGACAAACTCTGGAAACTTTAAACGCTTATAACTCTGTTTGTACAAATCTTTGAGGTTCTGAAAGTGGTTCCATTGGTTTCCTCGTAAAATTTCCTTCCAGAAACACCCCTTGAAGTTCAAAATACGACGGAATAAACATCAAAATTTGCAATTTTTGTCGAAAATTTCGTGTCCGACCTCTCTAATTGACTCGATCCACTGTGCGCCGGTTCATGAGACGCCACACCCACCCTGCCACACTAACTCAGAACCGCGTATCTCGTGTCGTTGAAGCGGGGAGATACGTGGTTCTTGTAGTCGAGGTGGCACCTTGCGCACGATGTCGAGCAGTGCCCTACGACGACATAGTGCCGACACCAGACGATGCTAGAGGGCTGGTTGGATTCTCGGTTTCGCCATTCATAGCGCTGGAAGAATTTCACAGGGGCGTAGCCAGAAATTCTTCGGGGAAATCTTTGTTTGGGGTATCATTGACACTTTCCTAACCAGGGAGTAGGTTTGTTCTTGCGGTGTCTTAATTGGACGTGTTTCTACCAAACAGAACTATGTGCATTAAGACATGAGCCCTGAGACCCATAAGAATATACGCATAACAGGGCTTAAGTCATAATGCACGTAGTTCCGTTTGATAGAAATACGTCCGATTGAAGCAAGATAACGCACCAACTTGGTAACTTTAAAATGGTCAATTTTCATAAAAGTCATCATTGTGCTGAGTCTCTTAAATATCCTGTCTCTGCACCAGGCTGATTATTGAAATTAATATAGACAAAGCAATAGACAAAGAGGACAAAAATGATGTGGAGGGATCCAATTGGTGGAAGCGGGTGGTTGCAATGGACTAAGGACGCAAGGTCATAGACTAACTAACGGCAACCCACGAGGGACCCGATAGTTAGTTCATCATTAACCCCCTTAGTCTATATAAGAACTATCCATTTCAACCAATAGGATCGCTCTATACTCCTTATGTCTTCTTTGTCTATAGCTTTGTCTATAAATTTCAATAATCGACCCGCAGGTAGTGATGATATGAATTTTATTTCGAGGCTCGGGTTCAGTTTTCACTGTCTCATTTCATTTTATCTCGAGTTGTAAACCTCCGCCTCGATATCTTCGAACGACAGCTTTCAAGTCCCCGTCGTTTTTTACGGTCACCCCACGAGGTAGCTCCAAGAAAGTTTCGTGTCATCGATGACTATCTCTCATCAGTTGACGGTTAAATCTAGGTTGATGATTTTGGAGACGGAACCAGACGGAACCTTCAGAGAAGTTCCGAACCTTGAAATAAAACTCGCCGAATAGATTGAAACGAATGGGAGGACTCTGTAGAAAATCCAGACTGCAGCTCATAAGAATTCAGCATTGAGAATCAAATGTAAATTCGATGGAATTGATTCTTCAACGCGACTTTGAATAAACGCGGGGATTCCTGCATGGCAGCCGTGGTTCCCGGGTGAGAGTGATATATGACTGCAGGATGACGACATCACGATGCTCTTCCAGTGCATTACATCAGTCACCGGTCACGATGTTTACCGTTGTGATGCAAGCAACCAACAATGCAACGTTTACCCGACCCAGCGGAGATGCGTCACTAGAGGCGGATCTAGCAGATTGGCAACACTGGCTTTTCACCATTTAAATCTGTGCTGAATAATCGATTCTTGTCTGAGCACACTGGAAAAAAAAAACACATTGGATGTCCAGACTCTTAAAAACATGGACAAGAAAAAGCACTCTTGATTCAATCAGAATCTAGCTTAAATCAAGAACCAAGCCTCTTAATTAAAGCGGATTTCGTTTTGATTCAAGCAAAAATCCGATTGAATCAAGAGTATTTTTTCTTGTCAGTGTTTTTTTTTCCCAATGCACCCCCAAATCGATTATTTTCCGTAGGTTTAAATAGAGGAAAAACAAAGTGCGTCACGCAACGAAACCAGTTTTGAAAATGTTTGACTATACCACGCGCACAACAGTCAGCAGCAGACTGTTCGTTGTTGCAAGTGATAGAGAAAGCTATAGACTAAGAGAAAATGTAGCGATCTTATTGGTCGATGAGGGTGTTTGCAATTAACAAAGGAGGTAAATAATAGACTAACGAACAGCATCCATAAGGGACCCTATAGTATTAGTTAGTCCTTAATTTTCCCGTATTTAGTCAATTACAACCGCTCATTTCAACCGATAGTGTCGATCAATTTTCCTCTCGTCCTCTTTGTCTATCGCTTTGTCTATCGATTCCAATAATCAGCCCGCAGGATTCCTTGCATAATCGGCAGGAACTACGATGCAGATCGAACTGTTGCAGCTTTTGCATAGATTATTTTTTGAACGAAACGCTCTTCGCTGACGTACGCGGAAAAGCGACGTCGGAAATGCGCGCCGAATCGAAGGGAACGCTTTTCCCCTCTCTTTTTTTTGCGATCTGATAGAGAGCACTCCAATTTTTTCGAATGCTTTTTGACGTGAAATGCGCAATTTTTTAAAATAGCTTGGATCTATTTACATTGAACTCTCGTTCCGCGTATTTCGCGTGTATTTCGAGGGTTGGGACTTCGCAAAAAAGGTACGATCCTTTTTTTTTACCCAAAAACATATTTTTTAACACGATCCCAGGATAAATATTAGGAATAATGGAAAATGCCAGTCAGTCGTGGTTGAGTTACGGAATTCCCGGATTTCAATGCAACTTAGCGCCTTTCATCGGCAAAAATTACCAGAACCGCTTGCTACTTATTTAGAAGTCGTACTAAGACAAAATCGCGAAATCCAATTTTCTGACCCAGCTCGATAAAAATCTGAACATTTTGCCCCTATGATGATGCCTCCTGAGGACGATCTCAGTTGCCCGTATCCCAATTCCAAGGTTGCAAAATTTACTCAAATGCTTCACTTCTTTTAATGCAATTGTGCGATGTATCCGTTCAAAATGATGATGAACAATGCATTCAATCAGATGGAAAATCAGTGAAAGGACTCCGTCCGGAAAACGACCAGCCGGCTAATATTTTGGAATTCGGAACTACAATTTCCGGCTCTTCTATAAAAATACTTATGCTCCTACGGAAATTAATGGTAGATACGTTGTTCCTAAACCGAACAAGAAACCGTAGTTCCAAATTGCAAAATGTAAGAAGTCCAACTCTTCTCAGTGCGTCCGGACTAGAGTCTCTTTATACTGAGAGTCAAGACAATTCGGCTCATGGATGTCACAAACGGGAATAAAGATTACAGAAATTGAACGTTTTTCGTAATCTTTGATCGGCCTATTCTCAAATGCCTTTCTCCGTTCCTCCTCTCATTCCGTTTGTTCCTTGCCGAACCCGTAATTCCCTGGTCCATTCCAGATTATAATCTTTCCAATTGGTGAAAATGTAATCTATATTCCCGTTTGTGACACTGTGGAGGCCCAAAATACGGGAACCAATCAGAAATGGATCCAAATTGTCTTGACTCTCAGTATAAAGGGACTCTAGTCCGGACGAGCTTTTTGCGTCTCTCCAAGGTCGACCCAACAAAACGCGATTCCGCAACTTGCACAACTGACCCATTTTCCGCACCTATCGAGGTCCGAGGTCCAGGCATCATTAAACTTTCCCCTTCTTCTTCCGCGTGGCATTGAGTCTCGGAGGGGGGGAGGGGGGCACTTTTCCCGTGAGTGACAGCCACGCCGGAGCACTTTTCGTACATCCGCATCCGAGTGCCGCGGGAACGGAGCCCCCCAGGGGAGGAGGGGCCCCGGTTCTCGGGATGCAGTCGGGGGAGGGGGGGGGGGTTCGCGACCTTGCAGCGGAGGACCCGCCCAGCACCCGCGCAACAGGTAACTGTGAACTGCACCGGCGCACAGTGGATGGAGTCAATCAAAAAGTCGGACATGAATTTTTTGACTGAAACTGCAAATTTAAATGTTAATTTCGTCACATTTTAAATTTCCAAGGCTGCTTTCGAATGAAAATTCCACGAGGAAACCAATGGAGCCAGTTATAGGACCTCAAATTTTTAAAAAAACGGAGTTGTAAGCGTTGAAAGTTTCCAAATTTTGTCCGACCTCTCCTATTGACTCGATCCACTGAGCGGCGCGTCAACGAGTGACCGTCAATCAAAAAGCGAAAAAGTCGCCGGGCCGCGGTGTCGTAATTGCCGTTTGATATTCCGCCTGACCCAAATCAAGTTATCATTACGGCGCCCGGCGAACGCGGTAACAAGATGGCGCCCCCGCCCCTCCCCCACCCGCTGCGTTGCCAAAGTGTGGGGAAAGTCGGCGAGTTTCCCGCCGACAGGAACGTAGGACTGCTGACGGCGCGACTTTGAGAGAAATGATAACGAGGGCTTGAGATGAAAACGAGAAACCCTCGGCGCGGCGATCGGCATATAACACGTATTAGCGCCTACAAGACTGCACGAATACTTCTCGCATTGCATCAAACTCAGTGCGGTCATTGCGATCAGCGTGAAACGCATAACGCCCACAAGACTGCGTGAATACTTCACGCGCATTGCGTCCCACACAGTGCGTTCAGCAGCGGTCGGCGTGAAACGCATAGCGCCTATAAGACTGTCTGCTGAATACCTCACACTTTGCGCCAAACCTGGAAGGCCTTGTCCACACAGAGAAAGGTTTACGAAACTTAACTTTCGCGCAAAGTTCCGAGAACGTTTGCTAGTAGTGTTGACCGGGCTTTCCCAAAAAATGTGCTCAACACGATTAAATGCGTCTTATGCACCCCTCCCCCGCTGGCACGCCCACTTGATGGTTTTTATCGAGTTTCAAAACGAATGAGAAGGGGGGGGGGCAAAATACAGGCGGCCCATGGGCGGCAAGTAGGTGAATCCGGCCCTGTAGCACGGCAGCTTAGCAGGTGAGCTGTTAAGCGGAGGTATCTATGGGATGGTGAAGACGACTACAAGTATTTGGTATCGCCGCTTTTTCTGGATTCCTGGATGTTCCTAAAGTCGCGACATAAGCGAGCCCGGTGCAACACTGTGGCTTGTTAATTCGGATCGTAATGAATAATGATTACCCGTCGGCGCACTTAGCCGTCCTGGACTCTCGATCGGGACGCCCATTACCTCGCCGGAAACGGCTCGGGCTCGTTTTTAACGCTTCGAAAATCATACTTCGCACTTCCGGTCAAACTGTGTCACCAGCGCTTCCTACCGATTGACCGCCCAATTATCTCGTTCCCTTGCTTTCACCCGATGGTTTTTGACAGCCCCGAGGGGACGAGTGATAATTGGACCGAACTTAGAGGGAAGGAAACAAATCACATCAAGTTAAAGCAAAAAATAAAAAATAATAATAAAAAAAAAAAAAAAAAAAATTAAATTCGCTGGCAAAGGAAACGATGAAAGTAGTGCTAATCTCTTTTTCACATGGACGTACATATTTTTGCAATCCGGCACCCTAATAACGCCAAAACTTTGACCTTACGGTATACTCTTCTCATCTGCCAGATGAATTTGCAAATATGTTGTCGGTTTTTCCTATACTTTTCTCCTCCAACGACTGATGAGAGTGATTTCTCTAATTACGCTCAAAGAAAGGAAAGTCAGTCCAAAGGGTCCTTTGGCTGAAATATTTTTAATCTTATCAAAAAAAAATCGAGGAAATTTTATATTTTGAATTATCAAAAGTTCTGACGTCTAAACCCAAAAGGAAGCCTAAGGAATCAAACAAACAAAAAAGTTTTCGAAAGTCTACTCAGTAGAACTTTTAAGAAGTGTAATTCCTTCGGAAAATACACTAAAAAGTGTACCTTAGCATCAGTAAATTTTACATTGTAAGAACGTATGACTCTCCATATGGTATTGCGAACTATACATGGGAGGTAAAGGACCGACCGGACATATTTTTAATATCTCGAAAACTAAAAAAACCCATCATGAATTCTCCGCTTTAAGCAACCGATTTCTCCATCCCTTTTTTGCGGCCTTCGAAAGTACGCCCTCAGCAGACAAATTTCGCACCGAGACCTGCCAAGCCAACGCTCGCTCCGTCGCTCCGCGGTCTAGTGTAAACAAACCGGAAAGAGCTGCACGCCGCCAGCAGCGACCAGAATCAGGACCGCACGCTCGACCCCAAAAATCGATATCAATCGATTATCGATATTTTCAATGATTAAGAGCGGCCAATTGGAGTCGAACGGGAAGTCGCTTAGTATCGAGGATCTTCCGTATGAGAGCGTGAAAAAAATCGATGCGGGCGCAAATTGAGAGCACGACGATAGCCGGCGGCAAGGGCGAGACGCACCGCATCGCTCATAACCTCACTCCTCCGACATAAGCTCATAACTCCATTTTCGCGTGAGCCTTGTTTTCCATCTAATTGGATGCTCTTCAGGGCTCACCTGGAGGTAGAGATACGGCTTTACGGTAGAGGTGCGACGATAATGTAAATGTATCGCGCGCTAGGCAGCTACGTAATCACTTTCACTATTAAATACGGTCGATCGGTCGCTCTAAATGCGCATACATTTACCATTTGCCTTCCAACGGTGCTTCCATTTTCTCCTCCCCCCTCCCCCCACCTCACTCGCAATTTGAAAGCAATGAGCCGTGGCTAGACTGAAAAGCCTGCCAATAGGGAATAGAGATCGGACACGTGCGCGAAAAGGGGGCAATTTTCGTCGGGATGTCCGGATGGTTTTCCGTATACACACCAGTGGCTCGGCGCGAATTGCGATGTATCGATTGTTATGCCTTTTAAACATATGGTAAAGAGTCGATTATTAAGGTGTTCGCTGCGAACACCCTGTTTATCGATCCTTTTCTATAGGTTTAAATGGCATAATAATCGATACATCGCAATTCACGCCACGCCACTGATACACACCCGACGGTTAAGTACTCAGAGACAATATACTTGAGATATCTTGCACACTAGTGTAAGAAGTACTTCCGGAAGTCATCGCTTAGATCAGCGGGCTGATTGTTGAAATTGATAGACAAAGCGATAGAGAGAGAGGACATAGGGTGTATGAGCGATACCATTGGCTGAGATGGTTGGTTCCTTTAAACTAACGGTGAAGGATGGACTAACTATAGGGTCTCTCGTGGATTGCCGTTAGTTAGTCTATTATCTACCTTTTTTGTCCATTGCAACCACACGCTTCCACAAATAAGGAGTCATCGTCTCCTCCCAGGAGGAATACCTAATCAAGCGTCTTCTTCGACAACCTTTCTTCCGTCATCCTGTTAGTATGACTACCAGACAAAGCTGTTTAACAAGACCTCGAATACGATGTCATTTTTGACTCCTATGATCGGAAGCACTCTTTCATTGCTCTATCCTTCCAAAGATAGTGAAAATTGGCCCCTTTTTGAATGGGATGCAATTTGTATGCAAACTCTAGATTGTGTATCATTTTTGGTGATATCGCAAAATCGCAAATTTGCCCGATCGCAGTACTGCCTCTCTAACACATGAATTTTAACCTCATCTCTGAAAACTCGCCCGATATTTACAAGCCCCCCGAGGAGTGATTGTAACTTATTCCGCGACAAGTTATGTAACTTCTAATCAAGGGGACGCATTGTGGGAGGACAAAAAAGCGGGTCAAAATTTTGGGGTCACCAGCAACAATAGAGCTAGACCTCAGTTAAAAAGATGATAAAATTCAGAATACAGGAAAAACACTTGTCGGAGATGATTAGTTCCCTAAAAGCAGTTCGACAACGAAAGTAGGACAAGACTACTGCGTTGATCGCGTGATTAACGGCCATCAGCCAAGTTTTCACGAATTTATGCTTTTCCTCAAACATCCATGTAAACATTAAGCACATTTTTGAGAGGTGCGTTGTTTCGTCCACAGAACTGCGCAGTTTTGAACCAGTCTAATTTCAGCGGCATTTCTGAGTTTGTTTTGAATTTTGACCGCACACCTAGAAATTTTGTCGTGGTGTTGGTCTGGGTCTGTGATCGCAAGCAGACGTAAATAAATGTTTAACCCAATTTAATGTTGGAATTTCTCAAGATTTTTTTGCAACAAATTCAACCCGCAACGCAGAGTATACAAACGCATTAAAAATTTTCTATTGGATCAATAGAAATTTCAATCAATAATTCTTGTTATTCCAAAGAGACGACCCGTCACTTTAGAGCGAATTTCAGTTGACTCGACGAAGATTTCGTTCGGGTGTTATTAACGGGACACTTTTTCTAAGTGTTGAAAAGGTCGTTTTTCTATTAGGACTGGAGTGTCATATAAACCCAAGGTTTGTATGCGATTCGGATAACTGAAAGTCCTGTCGCGTTTTTCAGTGATTCCATTAACCTTGTTTTTTGTTTTTTTTTGTTTTGTGTTTTTTATTTTTATTTTTATGTTGGCGCATCACGTAATTATTTTCTACCCTATATAAGATAGAATCTCTAGACTGCCAGCCGAGCCGCTAGAACAGACCACGGCAGGAAGATGAAACGGGAAAGAGAAAAAAGTGAAAAGGAACAAGAACGAGGTATGTCACAGGGCAATAATGTGGGTACAATCGCTAATGAAGTTGGCCCAATGATATTAAAGAGCCGATAGCCGTGCTGTCATATTGGAAAAAAACGGACGTCGGATTTTGGCGCCGATCGAAGTCTCTTTATCAAGAATGTTATAAATGTTAGAAATAAATCGTCGTTGATGCCGTCAATAGCACCGGCGCATAGTTCGTCCGTGTTTGGCTACAAAATTCGAGATTAGTCGTTCTATGGCCGGTTATTTTCGTCGCGCAAATCGTGCTTAACGTGCGAAATTTTGAAAAATTTTACATCAAAATGCTTGAATTTTCTATTGGTCCATTCTGCCGTGATAGCGAAGAAAGCAATAAATGTATTTCTGTATGAGCCATGGTTAGCACATGCGTTTATGTGTCTTGGGGTTCATCCCAGCATGCACTTACCATTCTTCGCTATCACGACAGCAATGTAAAGGCACCTATTTTTTTTTCTCCGTGTGGATTCATGTTAAAACTGCAAGCCGACAACTGGCAAGCGACAGCCGACAATACGGGCGCGCGGCAGTCGAAATGGAAAATTTCACGTCAACCGCGATGCCTGTAATAATTATCAATCATAGCTTGCTTTTTATCGTCTGCGCCCTTTTATTGCCCGCCGAATCGAACGAACCCAAGCATCGAATGCAGTTTTTGACACACTTCGGGCCCGTCAACGAGTTTATGCAAGTCAGGAGCGCCTCCGCCCCCCTTTCTATCCGTTTCTACCTAGCGATTCAAGTCTCCATTCTGCCGTGCTTCGGAAAAAAAACCACCGTATGTGAACATTTTGACGATGCTAAGTTTACGCTGATAGACCACGAATCCTCTGAATGAACCTCTAGCTCGCCACAGGGATGTGAGACTTAGGCGCTATTTTTTTTCTTTTTCTTTCTTTCTTTTTACATTTCAAATATCTCACCAGGGATAATATCGCGCTTTTACCGTCCCTAAAGTCCCATCCCTCCTCCGTTCCTAGAGGTCCAGTTACACGATCAAATTGAGCCATCAAATTGGGCCTCTCATTGGTCGTATTCTGAATGCGACCAATGAGAAGCCCAATTTGATGGCTCAATTTGATCGTGTAACTGGACCTTAATCAAGCCAGCTCCCGATCACCGTTGTTTGAGACCTTGCTTCAAACTCGGGTCAATTAACCGGGAAGCGAACCCAGTACCTTCCGATCATAGAGCAAGCGCTTCAACGACACCACACCACACCACACCACAGGAGCCAACAAAGTTTTTCAAAATTTCCCAAGAAATACGGTGGTGCCACTGGTTTTCTCTAAAACGAAATCCCAAGCTTAAAAATAATTCTCTAAGTCCGACAACTAGGATTAAAAACTAACGCCTCAATGTCTCGTCGGTTGCTCCACATAACTTCGGTTTATTCCACTCAAAACTGACGAGGTGTCGCCTCTAGACCGGGAACGCTCGCTCGGTAAAAAATCGATCGATCGAACCTCACTTTGTGCCGTAAGGGCCCACCAAAAGTATCGAAATCGACGGGGCACGTGCGACGCCGAAAGCCGTTTTCGAGGGTAACGTGAAATATTCGTCGAGCCGCCCATGGCCGCGCAGGCGCCCACCTTTGACAAGTCAATCGGACGGCTGATGAATGACGCGGGCCCCGAGTGATCGATAAGCGGCGGGTGATTGATAAGCCTCAATTGAGTGATAAGTTCCCGGATTGAGTCATCGCATCGCGCGCTTCGTCGCGTCCGCGTCCGTCGCGCGTCGAGCACCTACTTTCATTCCGTCATCTCGTTTACGGATCTCGCCTCTCGAGATATGTGCATCGGTATCGAAGATCTTGCTCGATAAATTCCTATCTTTCCCATGCGATGTATCGATCGAGGTTATATTCGATAATCGATTCTCGTTTCGGTCGGCTGCGGCCCTTCGATCGGAAGTTCATCGATGACGTCAGAAATGGCGCCGGAGTGTGATGGAGTCTCTGACGCCTAAAGGGCCCTTAAGGAAGAAACTTGAATCGCTCAATTTAGTGAAAAATTCCTATCTTTTCCATGCGATGTATCGATCGAGGTTATATTCGATAATCGATTCTCGTTTCGGTCGACTGCGGCCCTTAGATCGGAAGTTCATCGATGACATCAGCAATGACGCCGGAGTGTGATGGAGTCTCTGGCGCCGAAAGGGCCCTTAAGGAAGGAACTTAAATTTCTAAGTTTAGTGGGAAAATTAATTTGAGTTAAAAAATATCGATTTTCCAGTTCCAAAATCTGGAAGTTTTCTACTAAAGCTCGCTCATCGCATGTTCAGACGAAAGTCAAATCTCGTTTTTACCTTGTCCTCTTGATACAAGCTGTGTTTTCCGTTGAATACCGTTACTCTGATAAAAAGGGTTGGATTATTTTGACTCAGTTAACCCAAATTAGTGAGCTTTACACAAACTTATTGGTACTGCAGAGTGAACTTATTGAAGTTGCACTTCAACTTATTGGAGCTTTAGCTGGAGTACAACTACAATAAGTTTGCTCTGCAATAATAATAAATTCGTGTGCAAGACCGATCTGGGTTCACAGAGGCGAAAAAATCCTACTCTTTTTTTCAGTGTAGGGTTGATCGTCCGATTCTGTTGTGAGACTTGTCTGTTTTAAGTTCCAAAGCACATCTCCCCAAATTATGCAGCTCACGCTGTAGACTTCGAGTAAATTAGGTCGGTAAAAATTGAGGAAAAAATGTGACCTATTTGTGTAAAACTTCACGCAGGTCAAGCTACAGAGCTAGCAGCTTGAGCTTTCAAAGCTCGTCCACGAATGGGTGAACCATCATTTGTGGGAAAATATGACAGCCATGCTTTTCTAGCACTTTGGCCCGTATTTTTCCCCCTCCATTTGTTGATACTTCGGCTCAATTTTCCTCTCCATTGTTTTGTCACTATCTAGGTTTTCAATAGGAATGAAAGCTACTATTACATAAGCTCATGTACGCTGTTCAGTAGGTCAGTTTTATGGCCTATGATTTTTATCCGGTCAAGTAAGGACATCACTGTTCCGACGTAGTTTAGTTAGTATGAGTGTTGTAAGACACAATAAAATAGGGAAGTTCAATCCTGTAATTTCTCAAATTTGCTGAGCAAAGATAGCAGGGTTGGTTGCCACCCTGGGTGAAGGTTCTTGGTGTCAAGAGGGTAACTTTTGATCAAACATCCGGTCATCCGCCATGGCCCCTTCACTTTTTTTATTCATCGCTCGCAGCTTCTTTTTCTTCTCCTTCTCCTACTCCTCCTCCTCCTCCTCCTCCTCCTCCTCCTCCTTCTTCTCCTTCTCTTTCTTCCTCTCCTAGAATGAGGGATTTAAAATATCCTGTTTCTAAAGTGAGCTCTGACCAAACTTCAGAAGACTATTTTTTCTGAGAATAGTATACTTCTTTCCTATTTGTAGGATTGCATTCCCCGCCAAAAAAAATACTTCCCACTGAAATCTTACTTAAATTTACTAAAACAGTCATTTTTTCTTTGGATGTGTCGGATCTTCCCTCGCGAGAGAGGAATCAAAGAATTTAAGTAGAAAATCCTATAGCTCAGGTTTTTCTTACACTAGGCCCTACGAATCCTGAAAAGATCTAAACTTGATGAACCAACCAGATAGCGGTACAGGCATGGCAATTCTCTCTGGATTTCGGTAATTTAAACCGTTAAAACTTCGATTTTCTGATCCGGAAAAGTTCCGTTTCCAACATGAACCGAACTTTTTTTCTATGGAGGTCCTTCTTTGGACTTGGATCATCGATTAGTTCTTGGCGACACAGTCTTCTTCGATAAGTATCGATTGTTTTGCATACAATTAAATGGCCGATTCTCAATGTTGCCAACTCTCCGTCGCGTCGTCAAGAGCGGGGACTCCTCTTTTTCGACAGAAACTTCGGTTAAGACTCGAGTTTCGTCGGGTCTTCGCGACACCTTTGGTGAGGGCCCACCCAGGGGAGAGCGGACGGGTCCTAATAGATAAATATTTCTAAAATCGGCTCTGAGGAAGCATTGGAGGCGCCGAAATCAGTATTCCCCTCGGGAGACGGCGCGGCGCGGGCGGGCCAGGGCCCCGTCTCAGACTGGTAACTTGTTAAGCGCGGACACGGGACCATAGCTCCCAGATTTACAAAATAATCCGCTGTTTTTTCAATCGCAATGGAAACTGATCCAATCGCCTCTCCTCTCATTTATTTGTTCGAGGTTGTGCGTTATACGGGACGTAAGTAGACACAGTTGACGACACTGGAAAAAATTGTGCACCGAAGTTTGTTTTTTAATTTAAAAAGAAAATTATCTTCAGTAAAAAGAAAATTGTTTTTAGTCGGAAGACAATTTTTGTGACTCGCTAATAGTGCATTGTCATCGAAGACAATGTCACAAGTCTTTTAATTGAATTTTTTTTTTTTTTTAAATTAGATCATAATTTTTTATCTTGAAAAAAAAGAAAAGAAAAACATTTTTTTTATAAAAACCTTTTCTCGAAGCGAAAAATTGTCGACGTTTTAAATGGTCTTTAAGCTCTATCCTTAACATCAAGTCTTATGGAGGAATAAAACTTTGAATTGATACAACTAGTCTTGAATCAAACAAAAATTTCTTTCGCCTAAGAAAAGAAGAAAAAAGCAATTTTTCAAAACATTTGATCAAAGTTACTCGAAGAGAAACTAACCGAAAAATACTATTCCGCAACTTTTGGTCAACGAAACCCGAAGAAAAACTAACTGGAAAATACCAATATGCAACTTTTAGACAATGAAACCCGAAGGAAAACGAACCGAAAAATACTAACCGTAAGTCAGGTTACTTTTTCCGTCTACCTCCCACACTAATATAAAATGCCGGTTACTTTTTCTTCCTGTGTAGATTCAATAATCGGGCCCCAGCCCGACGCGACAACGCCGAGCAAGACGCAGACATGCAACGAGAGGAAACTCACAGTTAAGCTAGGAGGGTGATTAAAAAAGAGGAAAGGTTAATGCGTCCGTAGATGGGCTCTGAAAAATGAGTTGGCCTCCTGTTCCTGCCGACCACAGCCCCGGCCCGGCAGCCTCAGCGCCCATCCCATCCACCCCTCGCCCTCCCCGGAATCGGAAGTTTAAGTTCCAAGTTCTTGTCTCAAGTATTAGCAGCGTAATCAATACTCCCGTTCCCAAACTTTTACTCAGCAACCGGAAGGAGTGCATAGAAATGCAAACCACAAGCATGTACAAGAACACGGATGTTTTGAGAAAAATATCAGGCAGTTTTGTCGTCCCTGAAGTAGTGGTCAATACCAGGGAAAGGGAAAAACAGATTGATACAACTATATCAGCTTCCCTGTAGTTAAAATTGCATAATCGACGATTTGAAGGAGAACTCAATTTCGCACTTAGATTTTGCGTAATCAGTACTCCTGTTGCTTAACTTTTACTCTGCGGTCGGATGGAGTTTGTAGAAATGCAAACCACAACCATGTACGAAAACATGGATGTTTTGAGAAAAATATCAGGCAGTTTTGTCGTCCCTGAAATAGTGGTCAATACCAGGGAAAGGGAAAAACAGATTGATACAACTATATCAGCTTCCCTGTAGTTAAAATCGCATAATCTACGATTTGAAGGAGAACTCAATTTCGCACTTAGATTTTGCGTAATCAGTACTCCTGTTGCTTAACTTTTACTCTGCAATCGGATGGAGTTCGTAGAAATGCAAACCACAAGCATGTACAAGAACACGGATGTTTTGAGAAAAATATCAGGCAGTTTTGTCGTCCCTGAAATAGTGGTCAATACCAGGGAAAGGGAAAAACAGATTGATACAACTATATCAGCTTCCCTGTAGTTAAAATTGCATAATCGACGATTTGAAGGAGAACTCAATTTCGCACTTAGATTTTGCGTAATCAGTACTCCTGTTGCTTAACTTTTACTCTGCAATCGGATGTAGTTTGTAGAAATGCAAACCACAACCATGTACAAACCCACGGATGTTTTGAGAAAAATATCAGGCAGTTTTGTCGTCCCTGAAGTAGTGGTCTATACCAGGGTAAGGGAAAAACAGATTGATACAACTATATCAGCTTCCCTGTAGTTAAAATTGCATAATCGACAATGTGAAGGAGAACTTTGTTTCGCACCCGTGTTTAGTCCATTAAACCTTAGTGCCAAATGATACGTTCACGCAATATCGTCTCTATATGTATATAAATTCTCACCTGCAAAGACCTTCTGATCTGTAGTTTTCTTATGTCAGTAAGCACCACACTCACTTAATACGAACTTAAGATTTCCATGATACAATCTTCAAAGTTCAACAACTTTTTTTCAGGCACATTTCAGCCCTTATACTTGCGATTATATTTCTCATCTCCAAGTCTGAACTGCAACTGCCCTGTAATATTCGTCACTTGACTGCCTCAGTGACCAAGTCACTTTGCATTTCAAATTCACTCGATAAAAGTCGTGAGCGATTAAAATTGCTGAAAAAACGAGTATCGGCGACCATGACCAACTAACTCGCAGGAAACTTATCTGAGGAAGAGAGCCAAGTATATTCGTGCAAACCAGTTTCAACAGGAACATTAACGATAAGAAAACCTAAATGTTAACAAGTATTGACCGCCCATATTTTTTTATTTCATTTTTTTTTCGTATTTACTTTATTTTTAAGTAACATGATAATACTCGTAGAAAAACGTTAGGCCCACTCTATTTTTAGGAGAAATCAAAGCAAAACACTTAAAAAATTAGAATTAAGAGTTGTAAACGGATTCGAAGCTCTCTGATCGGGCGTGGCTTGCTGACATCCTCAAAAAAAGAAACATTCATCTTCCAGGAAGACTGCAACAAAGTACATTTTCAATTAATGCACCTGTTTGAGCCGAACACGCCTCGAAGCCTCCCAATAAGACTCGATAAAGTTAATTTTGTAACGAGTCGCTGAAAAAATGATCATTTCTTGTTTTAACTTTTAAGAACTTACTTCCCTCTCCTGAATGCTATACGAATCGAAGGAACCAATCAAAGCCAACCATCAAAACAGCAAGGTCAGGTGTTGTGATTGGCTTATTCGATGCCTTGGACCAATCACAGCACTTGGCCTTGACATTTTGATGGAGTATTTTGATAGTGTGACGCAGGCTCAAGTACACGGTTGGTTCCCTTTCAGACTCCTTTTTATTTCTTTATAAAAACTTAGCTCCTTTCTAGAGTGAAGTTGTCTCAAGTATCTCTTCTTCAGCAGAGTAAACTCAGGAGCGTGGAAGTCTGCAGGCATATAAATAATTCTATCACTGTTGCTCTTCATTTACTTCCGAACCCGCAAGAATATTTTGAATATTGGAGAGAGACTTTTGCTTCAACGGTCTGCACAGCACGGGGTCCACGGAATATTTCTCTCTGAGGAGGGGAAATGCCCAAATTCAGAATTTCAGAGGTGTGCTTATCGATTAATGAGATCAGCCTGGATTTATACCACATCTCTGCCAGTGTGTCTACTCGCGGTATCGATGTTCGGGCCAGTGACCGCTCGGTCGATCTAACTTGGCGATACAGGCTTGCCAACTACGAAGAGAAAAAAACGCACACAAAAAATGGGCTACCGAGGCTGAAAAACACTTGTTTCAAAGGCCGTTATGTTTCTCTTCCCCTCTTCGCTCCTCTTCACCTGTGAGTTTGTAAGGCTCGACTGATATATACTTTGACTGAACACGTCCTCAGTAAATTCCATTCCTTAGGGTGCAGAAAGCACACTGGAAAAAAAAAACACATTGGATCTAGAACCCAGACTCTTGAAAACATTGACAAGAAAAAGGACTCTTGATTTAATCAGATTTAAGCTTAAATCAAAAGGAAATCCGCTCAAATTAAGAGGCTTGATTGGTTCTTGATTTAAGCTTAAATCTGATTGAATCAAGACTATTTTTTCTTTTCGATGTTTTTAAGAGTCTGGACTTTAGATCCAATGTGTTTTTTTTTTTTTTTCAGTGTACATTGGCGATGCGTGAATGATCGAGTACCGATAGTTTCCCATTTGAAGCTACAGTAAAGAATCGATTACTAAGGTGTTCGTAGCGCCCAACCTGTGCATCGATTCTTTTCTATAGATTTAAACGGCAGATCCGTTTGTAGTTCTCAATTACTCAATGTAGTCCAATACACCTTAAACACTCCTCCCAATGGCGTTAAAATGAAGTAAACCGCTCGGAACTTATTCTCTATAGGAATTTAGAGGGGGTTTTCCGTCAAGATCTCAAAATCTGATTTTTTTACCTAGCTCGGCAGAAATCGCTGCCACGGAAAATGTTGCCACCTTGATATCAGGTACTGCAGACAGATCTGTTTCATTTTTCAAGGTTTTTTTTTCCCCCCCTAAAACTTTTCTTGTTTCTTGCTTATTTATTTTTATCTCGGTATTTCATTCATCGATTTTTCTTTCTCCGCGCACAATTGCAACAGCGGAGGAAGGAGCAAAGGCAGCGATCGCGGCGGGAAGGCTGTTCGTCGCGCAAAGGCGGCGGGGGGCCCCGGCATCGCGACGCTACGAGTGGGGCCCTCGGTCCGGGGGGAGGGAGCGGGGCGGCTGCGGGGGGGGGGATGGCGCGAATGATGCTCCGACGGAGAAGTATGAATGAGGTGGAAATGGAATACGCACTGGGCTCGAGGCTCTAGGATGGACCGTAACATCCTTGCCAGATTACCACGAAAATTACAGCACGCGGAATAAAATAATACGCTGAAATGATCCAAGATTCATCACTGGAAAAAAAACACATTGGATCTAGAGTTCAGACTCTTGAAAACATTGACAAGAAAAAGGACTCTTGATTCAATCAGATTTAAGCTTAAATCAAAAGGAAATCCGCTCAAATTAAGAGGCTTGGTTCTTGATTTAAGCTTAAATCTGATTCATGTGTATTTTTTCTTGTCGATGTTTTCAAGAGTCTGGACTCTAGATCCGATGTGTTTTTTTTTCCAGTGGTGAGTCGAAATAATGAACCAGCATAATGGAGCTTAATGGAAAAAGAGTCTTTATAAACATCGTACACCTAGAGGGGAAGAAACATGAATGAACCCTTACACTTACCCTCCCCCCAAATCGCCCATATACGGTCTGAGAAATTTTAGAGTTTATCGTTGCTGACATTTGCAACCAATAAGGAAAGAGGGGGGATGCAGATTAAGAAATTGACCCGAGCTGCAGAAAATCCAGGTTAATTATTTCCCAATCCCTTAACCTGTCAACCGAACTCAATTATACATTTTTTATGATCTCAGTCACGCCCACCTTTTTATTAACGATTACCGTCTGTGTAATTACCTCTCCGAGTGGATAAGGAATAAGGATTCACCCGAAATTTGAAATTCTAATCAAGTTCCCGTACCTTTACATTTTTCGGCACGCTTTGCTTTGGGACCTCTCTCCCCAGGACGCAGCATATCGATGATCTAAGCGCGAAACCACGTATCTCCACTGCGGCGTTGCAGACTTGCCGTTGGACTGTAGATTTCCTATGGAAAATTCGTCGACTTATACTTTCTTGAAAATTTCTGTAATATTTCTGCTGTGTCGGTAGAATAGAATGTTCTGTATACAAATTTCAAGCTGTACAGTTTCTTCGCTTCTTTTTGCAAAAATGAAAGAGGAGGGGAAATTTTGAAACTCTGCAATGGAGATACGAGGTCTCGCAGTTTTGCCGTTGATATGTTGATGCCATGTCTCCTTCTAGGTTGGTCGAACTGTGAAGGAAACTCGGATTTCCAAAAATTTGGGTGTTACCAGTGTCCCTTTATACCCAGAGAGAGTTAAGACCCTTCTCCATATTAAGAGCCTTAACTTTTGCTATGAGGGGACTCAAGGTGTTTCTCGGGCGAAATTTTGAGCGAAGTGACAGAAGTGAGTCTGAATAGAGTACCGATATGAGGAGAGCACAGCAAGTACAGTCATATCGAAATATGGAACTCTCAGGGCCCGAAAGGGCAGCCAACCTTCTAATACGAGAAAGACTACAAAAATGCCACTTCCAATCTTTAGATTCCAAAATCGAACCAAGGTGGTCAAAAATGTGCATCAATGAGTGTCCCCTCGCAAAAATGAGTAAATTAGTGCAAAAACTAAGTCAAATGCGTGCTTTACTAACGACGGGTCGTAGCAATTGTATTGATGAATCATTTTGTATAATTTTACATCACAGGTCGGCTGCGCCCTTTTGGGCCTTACAAATTCCACGACCTGGCCCCAAAATTACCGACGTATTCGTACTCTCCCTCATCGAAAAAAAGTTACGGGCTTTGTAGACATACCGTCCGTGTCGGGCTCAGAAGCCGAAAGTTCCGGGTGCTAGAGCCGTAGCTTCGATTGCTCCGGGTGGTACGCCCGGAACTTTCGGCTTCTGAGCCCGGAACGCGGACGATATGTCTATACAGAACGTAAGCACGGCTTCCACGGTCGGTGTTTTTTTCAGTGCTACAGAGGTACTCGAAGCAGGCCCATTGATCGATTAGATCTACTACGCCGGTGGTGTGTGGGACGTCGTCGGCGGCGGCGGTTTGGCAAGGGTGTGTGACACACCACACGGACACCGGCGCGGAGAGCGGACACGGACACGCACTCACTCACTCGCGACGCTTAGCGGGCTGCCTGCGCGGCGCACCGTAAGACGCCGCTGCCATTGACCCCTGATTGCAGGACATTCACTCGCATCTCCCAATCAAGGTCGGCTTCCAGGCTTCCAGGCCGCAGGGCCCGCTGAGCCCCGGCCCCGGCTCCGGCTCGCACTTCAGCGTCGTCGACGTCGTCTTCGTCGTCGTCGTCATCGGTATCATCGCTGCCCCCCCCCCCTGGACGCTTTCCCCTCCTTCCAGGCCTCCGCGCCCCCCTCCGCGTTGTTTTTCCCATGCCTGGAGTACTCATTTGTGACTGACGTCTCTTCGTGGGGAGATTTAAGTTAACGCACGTAGTATCTAGAGTACGTATACACGTGGGGGATACCTTGGGAGAGTCTAGAGTCCCTTTATACTGAGAGTAAAGACAATGCGAATCCATTGCTGATTGGTTTCCGTATTTTAGACCTTCACAGTGTCCCAAACGGGAATAACGATTACATTTTCACCGATTGCAAAGATTATAATCTGGAATGGACCGGGGAATTGGGGGCATGGCAAGGTACAAATAGAATGAGAGAGGGAACGGGGATAGGAATTCGGGAATGGGTTGATCAAAGATTACAAAAAACGTCCGATTTGTTTGATATTTATTCCCGTTTGTGATATCCATAAGCCGCGTTGTCTCAACTCTCTTCATAAAGGGACTCTAGGAGAGTCGGGCATGGCTGTAATTTTGAGCTTAGGCCCTGGAGCTTTCAGGGACCAAAAAGGCTGCCAACCTGTGAAATCGAATATCCGAGAGTTATTTATTATTACAATTATTGCCTAGGCCCGCCGTTTGTTGAGAACGTTTTTGACTTAGTTTTTGCATAAACTTACTCATTTTTACGGCAGAACGCTCATTTATGAACATTCTTAGACATCTTGGTTTGATAATGGAATCTGAAGATTGGCGGTGACTTTTTTTGTGTTAGCAATTTGGCTGCCCTTTTGGGCTCGAATAGCTCGATATTTCGACTTATCCCGCTCCCCTCGATTCATCAAGTACGGTAAAAGTTCTTTCAAGGAAATCACTCTGTTTGAGAATCGGTACTTCAAAACAAGAGCTTCTTGTCGCCGCGTTTGATTAAACGCCTTCAATCATCACGAGTAGGCAATTTCGTGACCTGGGAGCACGTTGATTTGTATCCATTTCGCCGTGACGTTTTGCCGATTTGGAGGTCTAATAACGGCACCCCTCCTCTCTATTAAGAAATCAGTTTGGGGTGCGACCACTGGAGTCTCTGCAAAAGAAAACCCAACAATTTCTATAACGCTGATGCAAAGTAAGCAACAGCACTTGTTTCATTACTTTGATTTTCGACGCTACCATTTTTCAATATTTTTCTTATGTTTTTATTTTTCTCTTTGTTTCAGGTAAGTGGCGTCCGAATTCAGTATTTACGTCTGTCTGGAGAACATTCCTTTACAAGCGGTAATTTACCATTCACGATAATATTTATGTACGTGGCAGGTTTTTAATATACACACGCATTTTACCATCAGTTTGTAAAATACTAAGGCGACTAGCATGCGCCTTGGTGCTTTTTTGTTAATTTCTGTCCATGAGCTTACGACGGTAATTTCATGTGTATACGGTGAGATATTTTACACTTTGACGCATACACTGAAAAAAATTGAATTATTCGTTACAGCAACAAAGAATCTCCTTCTTTTAAACAATATTAATATCATTTTAGAGATATCAGTCATTTTCGAGAGACTCCCAGTTGAATCGACGAGAATTACTGTTGCAGCATATTTCAGAGGAATAACGTTTTCCTAAGTGCATGTTAGCTAAAAACGATTCTCTCCGTCGTAACATAAACCTGAATGTCAATTATATGACGCCATTTTGGCTTTAGATGCAACTCAATCAAGAATAATTATGATCCATCTAATTTCATGAGATCGAAGCCCACGTGCGCGTCATCCGAGGAAGGTCAATAAAGAATAGCATGGGGCCCGATTTTTGACATCACATCGATCCGTCGTCTTGAGAAAGAGGTCGAAGGCCCTTACACCCAGCTCCTAAGTCCCAGAAATTCCATCGGGTTTGGGATCGGATTCAAATCCTGATAGCTCTAGATGAGGGGTGTCAAGAGTCATATCCTCTCTCATCCCGATGAATCCCCTCGACTCCAATTTAGAAATTTATATCAGCTCCAGTAAATAATGCATAAGATTAGGAGCGAACCGGCATCGCTGGAGCACCCATCAACCGATCGAATGTTTTGGTCGGGAACGCACCTTTTTTACTTTGAATCCACTGGAGAAATTCAAGGGATCTTCAACGGTTTGACGTCAGTGGCGTGGCGCGAAATATCGATTATCGATATCTCGCCATTTGAAGCTATGGTAAAGAATCGATTACTAAGGTGTTCGCTGCGAACACCCTGATAATCGATCTTTTTTCATAGGTTTAAATGGCATAACAATCGATTTATCGCAATTCACGCCACGCCACTGTTTGACGTCGCTATTGGCCTCTTCGGAGATCTAATGCACTTAATTGTGTTGTATTTGGATGAGGTGAAGTCCATTTGATCCAGGTGAACCGCGGAACGTTCGTATTTTATGTATATTAAGGCTCAGCTAAAGTATACATGCTCGCTCATGGGGGGAACTGGTTCGTCTGGAAAGGTCCAGGCTGGAGATCGGGTGAATTAAGGATAGGAAATGAAATGAGGTGACATGGGAAATTTCCAAGATAGTCTACCCATCATCGAGACCCTCCGCTAGTAATCTGGCAAGGATGGAAACTTTGATCTTCGGTAGTCAAACTTTTATTATTACTTCTTCAGGGTGTCTAGCATCAGGATTTTCCCGATTCTGTCAGGATTTTAGGTGAATCAGGATTGGAGGAAAAATCGGTCGTAAAATCAGGATTTGAGAAAAGTCGGTCGTTAAATCAGGATTCGAGAAAAGTCAGACGTCCGATCGGATTTTTTATCGAGCTATTTTTGTGAAGTTGCATTCGCCTAATTTTTCTCCGCATAAAATCAGTATTTGGAAAAATTATGAAATCAGGATTTAGTAGTCAAAAATCAGGAAAAATATGGATTTCCTAAAATGGAAAAAAAACTGGACACCCTGCAATACAATTTTTTATTTTTTTATTATACAAGCTCTCTGATCGCCTATCATCAGAATTGTGTTACATTTTTGGATGTGTGCCAAAGTCATATTATTCCACAAGATGACAAGAGTTGAAAATCTGAAATCTTTTGGACCAAAAAAAGAAAAAACTCAGCCTCCACAATTTTAGGACACTTCCTCAATTCGATCACCGCTCTCGAGAAAAATTCACACCCCTGGTTCTGAGTACCAGCTGGGCCAACTGACCGAAAACCAGCCAACACCAATTTCATTTTCTCAGCATGTATCGTCAATGCGGTTGACAACGTCCCCCGACTATTTGCACGGGCGTTCGCGGCGCATTGCACCTTCTTCCCCCCTTCCCCTCCCTCGGAAAGCTAACTTCGTCAACGTCCGCGGCGAAGCCCGTGGGACCCGTAGCCTCAATAGCGTGCGATGTAATCCGAACTGCGCTTTGTTCGAAACACGATTTGTTGACATTTCGGCGCGTCCCGGTCAACATGTTTTGTTTTCTGATGACATCGGAGAGGAAAGCATTCAGAGCTCGATACCTCGAACTTCGATTTTTCCCCATCGTTTAGTAGCGATGCATCGAACCTCGATACACTTCAGCGTCTCGGTCAACATGATTGACATCGGAGGGAGCATGTAGAGCTCGATGCCTCGAAATTCGATTTATCGATTGGGATGAAGTTCGAGATATCGACGATGTCGATATATTTCGAGGCGTGGTTGCGAGGGGTGCGGCGATCCTCGCGAAACTTCTTGGCACGACCGGAGGCGATAAATCAGCGGATTTTGACGTTGCGTCACTGAAATGCAGTCGCTGCCATCCGCTGATCGACTGCACTCGACGCCTGCCCTGAATATTGAGCCCGATCGGACGGGGTGCGCACTGCGCATGCGCATGAATCGGGATCCCGACCTAACCTCGCTCGACGTAATCCCAACTCGCAACCCGCTCGTAGGCGTGGGATGAAAGCTTCGCACTTCCGCGGCGGGGAAAGTCAAGACCGGGCGTGTCTCCGTGACAGGTTGCGAGCGCGGCAACGCTGAGTTTTGACCATTTAAATTTAGGTAAAACAATCGATCCTTATCGAAACAGGTTGCCATGGAGGCCCATCGTAGGGAGAGCTAAGACAAGGCGACTCGTGAATGCTAAAAACGACCAAAAAAATTTGGGCCTTCTTCAAAAACTCCATGACTTACCGCATAATTACTGACATGTATCACTGGAAAAAAAAACCACATTGGATCTACAGTCCAGACTCTTAAAAACATCGACAAGCAAATTTTTTCTTGTCAATGTTTTCGAGAGTCTGGATTCTAGATCCAATGTGGTTTTTTTCCCAGTGTACGCAGTACTTTTCCTATATGGGTATACTGCCGTGCTAAGGAAAAACGCCGTATGAGCCTGCAGACTTTGCCAAATTTCCTCGGACAATTCGCGAATTTCCGGGAATTTGGTTCATAATTTGATCTAAAGTGTCTGGAAATTTCAAGGTAAAATATGCATAACTTTCCTAAAAAATACATGTTTTATCCGTGGAAATTTGGCAACTCTCGAATGCTCATACGGCGTTCTTCCTTAGCATGGCAGTATACTCTAGGGATGAGCACTTGGGTAGGCGAGTTTTTTCAAATCAGGTGAGGATTGCTAAACCTGCCGCTGAACTCTTCGAGCAACAGTCATCGTAAAGCGAATCTGAGTGTTGCCTTCCGAAAGTAACTTTTACAAATTTTACACATAAATAGGGAAGACAGCAGTCTCGGGTCCCAAAAATGTATTGTCTTTTTTTCGTAAAATTTATTGTTGCTTGTCCCCGAAAACTTGATAAAATTAGAATATCCCTTGATGGAAGCGAGAGACGGACGCGTACAAATCGGTTTGAACCAAATACATCAACGCCCTGAAAGCCGCCCGACCAGAGTTTCCTTTTCCGTTAAAAATATTCCAACCCCGCGCCCTGCCCCGTCCCCACCATGCCCCCGGTGGGAGATCAATCGGATTTAAATCGGAGGGCAGAATAAAACGGTGGAATATTCGAGGCGGGTGGGTGCCGGGTCACTCAACTCTCCGTCTGGGCGCCAGTGGCGCGGCGTGCTTTGCGATTTATCGATTGATCGGCCGTTTAAACCTATGGAGAAGGATCGATAAACAGGGTGTTCGCTAGTAATCGATTCTTTACCATGGGTTTAAACGGCATAACAATCGATATATCGCAGTTCACTCAACTCTCCGTCTGGGCGCCTCCTCGGATGTTTTGCTTTTAGTCGATGACACCCCCGGTTCCCGGTTTCTTTGGGCCTCTAATCGAGATTCATTTGCCCGTGGTCGGTCCCCATGCGCCCCGCTAAAACCGCGTATCCGCCCTGGGTTGTCGTGTGAGGTTACGCGCTTCTGCGGCGCCTTCTTGTTTCGTGTCAACTGGCTTCACTTGTCCCGTCGCCGCCGCGGCTTCCGTGTTCCCGACGAATTCCGATCGCGCCTCTCACTTGGAGTGTCTCATGCCGAGAGAACGGACACAACCGGCTGATTATTGGAATTGATAGACAAAGAGGACATAGGGAAAATGGAGCGAGCCTATTGGTTGAAACGGGTGGTTGTGGATGAATATTAATGTTGAATGTGAATATTAATTCAATTAACGAAAACTTCGGACTCCTGAACCTACGTCTGGTTCTGCGGGCTGATAGAAAAAGCTATAGACAAAGCAGACATAGGAAGTATGGAGCGATCCTATCGGTTGAAATGAGTGGCTCTTTTAGATGAGAGGGTAATTGATGGACTAACTAAGAAGTCTATCGAATAGGTTGCCGTTAATTATTCCCACTTAGCTCCGTCGTCCCTTGCAACCGCATTTTTACATCGAAATTCCTTTAAAATTCGAATAATCGGATTTACATGAACTACTTGTCATACAGAACAGCAAAAATTGTCTCATTTATCAAAAAACCAAAGTCCTGAGGAATTAAAGCGAGATAACAACATACAAGCGTCAAGTGAAACTGAGAGACACAGGTCATCTCTCTTTGGAACTGAGAGTGACTTGGTCTTAACTCTCGTGACGTCACCACTATTCCGTCTATAAAAACTCAAATTTTGTGTGAGTACGGGCGCAGGAGCTTTGAATCAAAATCCCAAACCGCGTCCATTTCTCGAGGCGCCCAAAGAGAGGCACGATTTTGCAACAAAGGCCACTTTAATTCCGGGCCCGGCCGTCCTACGGAGGACAGCAGTATATGCATCCGGGCATGAGCCCTGGGAAGCACGCGTTTCAACACGCTTCGAGACCCACTTCGGAAAGCACTTAATCCTCTCTCAGGCGCCACACAGTGGCACTAGGTATTGGAAGAAACCGGACTTGACATTTTTTTGATTAAACTGCGCATTTTAGTTTTTTTTTCTGTCACTTCATTTCTATAGAGTGTTTTAACAGGAAATTTTACAAGAAACCCACTTTTAGAGCTCCAAGTTTAGTAACGAAGGTGTGAGCTTTTTACAGGGTTGCCATAGTCAGGGAATACCGAGAAATGTCAGGGAATTTAAAAAAGTCAGGAAAAACCGGGAAATGTCAAAGAAAATGACGAAAATGTTCCGGAAAATTTGTTAAATCACCTATATTTGCTGTCTAGAATGAATTTGAGGTTTCGAACAACAAATTTTGCCTGAGAACTATTTTCAATTATGTCTTCTTAACTACATGCCATATCTTCAATTGTCAGGAAATTTCACCAAAATATGTGAGGGAATTTCATTTTCTAAATTCTGTAGCAACCCTGTTGTAAAGCCTCCGCATCATGTCCTAACCACCTGTCATATCTTCTATTGTCAGGGAATTTCACCAAAATATGTGAGGCAAATCCGAAAAATGTCAGGGAATTTCATTTTATAAATTCCGTGGCAACCCTGTTTTAAAGCATTCGCGTCGTGTCTGCTATCTGCGGAAATGGTTCCACTGTGCGGCGCGGCGCTGGAATGCCGCGCCGGTAAACAGGTTCACAGGTATCCGCGCTAACGGACTTGAGTCGCGGCCCGATCCCGATCCTGGGGCGGCGACCCCTCGGCTGTCCCTCCCTTCCGTGGGACCCTTCCGAGGACCCGATATTTTAGGGAACTTGTCCGGCCCCCGGTCCCGGGCCAGCGGTACATAAAGATGCTTTCATGAAAATAACTCCCGGGCGACCTTTTAAAACGGAGGTTTTTTTTTCTCTTATCGACGCCCGCTTGGAGACGGGTCGACGTGCGGTCACCGCACAGAGGGACTGAGTCGAACAGTGAGGACACGCTACATTTTCGGGAAAATAGTCCTGAACCCTCTTTCTCTTCCAGTGGCGTGGCATGCTTTGCGATGTATAGATTGATCTGTCGTTTAAACCTATGGAAAAGGATCGATAAACAGGGCCTTCGCAACTAACTCCTCAATAATCGATTTTTTACCATAGCTTCAAATGGGGAAATATCGACCATCGGTCAATCACATCACGCCACTGTTCTCTTCGTTTTCGGATTCTTAATGCGTCCCCATCTGACCCACGCTCCAGAGGTGGATTCAGTAGTTTGGCAATACCGAATCTCCTCCATTTAAACCTATGCCAAGTAATCGATTCCTGTCGGAGCACCTGGCCCCTCCAAAAGTCGATAAATTTCCGTAGGTTTAAATGGAGGAAATCTGGTGTCTCCAAATTGCTAGATCCGCCAGTGGCAATGTCTGCAAGAGGAGTATGGAAAAGGTCAAAGTCAGCAATGGCTTGGGACTCATATCGTAGATCAGACGGAGACGCATTTGTCTGTTCCCGACGCTCAAACTAGAGTGTCGGTTAGGGGGCATCGATTGCGGGTGTCGATTGTTGACTGTTGAATTTTTACAGCAAAAAAATGAAAGAAAAGAACTCGTAGGAGTGGCACAGTTTTCACATTATGACATAAAAATCAGGGAAAGCTTCACATTTCGGTAAGGGTTGACTCTGAGTTGATGATCAAGAGTCATCAGTCCGCTGACCTTTGAAGTTAACATTTAACACGATCCTGTTTGATCGTCTGGAATGGGCTCAGTAGCGGAGACGATGTAAACTCCCACAAAAATCCCGTTAAACTCATCAAAAATGGCTGAAATGCACCCCGGGACGCCTAATTCGCTTCGTCCGTCGTATACTGAAAAAAGAAAATCTTAAAATTGCCGCCAAGAAGCATTTTTTCTTAAATCAAGACTTTTGCTGCCTAATATAAACCACTTTTTTTGGTTTAATCCAAGCATTATTTTTCTTGTATCAAGGAAAATTCAGCTTGAATCAAGATAAAAAAAATTATTGGCGGCTGATTCAAGAATCATCATGCTTGAGCAAAGCACCTCTTTTTTAATGTATAATTTTAAAATTATCACCCAACTTTTATCCAGGTTCTTTCCCGAAACTACGATTTTTTTTACTAAAAACTTCGAACTACAATTTCGTTTAACATTTTTGGATATTTCCTACATCGAAATTGTCATAGAGCATTCATTCATAGAAATCATCATTAATCTTCGTCCTGCGATAATTGGTGATTGACGTGACTCTCCGCTCGCATATTGGAGCCCCCTCTGCTGGGGTCGATAAGAGATTTCAAACCCAAGCGCACAGCGGAAATCGCTTCTAATCTGTTCATTTCCGGCTTTAACCGAGAATAGGACAGTTCATACTACAAACTCTGTGTACCGTAGTCAGTCAAAACCCGCATTTAGCGTGACCATCCGAGAGAAAATCGAAATGCGCCTAATATAGATGGGATGACATTTCAGAAATACATACATTATTTTCAGAAAGATTTTTAAAATTTTATGGAGGGATTAAAAATATTCTAAAATTTAGCATGATAGCCCCGAGAAGCAAAACTATGAAATTTCTTAAACTTCTGCAATGGATTCGTGCCATGAAACGTAAAGAATCAGTAAAATCTTAATTATGAAAAAAAGGAAATCATTTGTTAGATCTCTAATTTTCGGTAAACCTGAAGCATTCTTGGAAATTGTTGCGGGTCGCATACGCAACCCCTGAAAAATCGTTGAAATTTCATGGAAAATGAATTTTCACTCTTCATGCAGCCAAATGAAATTTCATGAAGTGTCAGTTTGAATCTCCATAAGAGCCTCGACATGCAATACTTTTAAATTAGCTTACAACAATTTGTTTACACTTTTTTCTCCATTTCCAATTAATGTTTGGTAAACCTAAAGAATTCTGAGGGATACCTGCGGGTTGCATACGCAACCACTGAAAAATGGTCGAAATTTTATGCGAAATGAAATTTCACTCACGCCTAAGGACATTTCATCAATTTTCATTTAATGAAATGTCATTTTGAACCTCTACGACAGCCTTGACAATACTTTTATATTATAGCTTTAAAAAAAATTTCCAATTTTTCAGAACTATTCTAGAAATATTTTCGGTATTGCCGGATCGGTTTTCATTTTTTCAAACCCGCGGCGCGGACCGATGACCGAAGCCGAAACGCGTGGGGCTCCATTACATAAATGCGAGCGGAGCGGACAGCGCCGCGCCGCACAGCGGACCAAGTCAATCAGCGAGGTCGGACATGAAAGTCTTGAATAAAACTGCAAATTTTGATGTTCATTTCGTCACATTTTAAATTTCAAGGGGTACTTTAAGAAGAAAACTACACGCGGAAACCAATAAAACCACTTCCGAACCCTCAAAGCTTTGTATAAACGGAGTTACAAGCGTTTAAAGTTTCTCAATTTTGTCCGACCTCTCGTATCGACTCGATCCACTGTGCGCCGCCGCGCCGTGTCGTGTTATACAATTAACATTAAATTCCGCTCCGACATGGCCTCAATCTTGCTTGTTGCATTACGGCAAGGTAAGGAGGCAAGGATTAAGTGCACATACGAAGTTGCTCTAGTTACGACTCCTCCCCCGCCCCCACCATC
>NW_017547705.1:1799307-1812267 GCF_001854935.1 Bemisia tabaci | reverse complement strand
CCCCCTCGCCTGCGGTGCCGCCGACCCGGCCGTACACTCGTCACCGCCCCGATGGACTTTCACTGACTTCGTGAATCCCGAGTTTGATCTACGTCGTCGTCGGTAGAGTCCCTTTATACTGAGAGTCAAGACAATTCGGCTCATGGATGTCACAAACGGGAATAAATATTACAGAAATTGAACGTTTTTCGTAATCTTTGATCGGCCCATTCTCAAATGCCTTTCTCCGTTCCTCCTCTCATTCCGTTTGTTCCTTGCCGAACCCGTAATTCCCTGGTCCATTCCAGATTATAATCTTTGCAATCGGTGAAAATGTAATCTTTATTCCCGTTTGTGACACTGTGGAGGCCTAAAATACGGGAACCAATCAGAAATGGATTCAAATTGTCTTGACTCTCAGTATAAAGGGACTCGAGTCGTCGGGTGTCGATTTATTCCATGGGTATCGATCAGTGACAATCCTGTAAATTTGCGACATTCTTGAAATGAAAACATGGTACTCGAATATAATCCGAATAATGCAATAAAAACAAACTCTAAACAATGTATGAAAATCAGAAATGCAGAATGATATTTTAGGGGATTGGAAGACAAATCGCATAAGTGCAGTTTTGCTGTTTCGAGAAATATTTGTTTGAAGTTTCGAAATTGCATGGATGGAATCGCATGGAATGTCGCCAACTGACCGACTGCATTGCGATTGGTGCAATGCGAGAGGTATTCATGCAGTTTTGTAGGCGCTGATATGCGTGCAGCGCCGATCGCACTGTTTGGCGCGATGCGTGAAGTATTCCTAAAGTCTTGCAGGCGCTAATATACGTTTAATGCCGGCCGCCCATGTTTGGCGCGATTATTCGAACTCGCGTTAGGGGCTGACGCCGTATGAGCATTCCAACGTTGCCTCGTTTCTCCCGATTAAATATTTTTTCCGAGAAAAGTTAGGAAAGTTCTTTATACCCACGACCATCATTCAATCTTTTCACTTCATTTATCATCAGAAAGTAAGACATGGATGACTCGTCAACAAACTAACCTAAACTAGCGTTGAAATAAAAATTCGTTTATTTTCTAAATGTTTCCTGGTTTGCCAAACTTCTACCTTAAATTAACTTCATTTTAAATTCGCGCAATCCTGTAGCAGATGTTAAGGTTTCTATTTGCGCAATCCTTGTGCCGTTTTCGCGCAATCCTCATGTACTTTCTTAGACCTTTCGCGCAATCCTGGATTACCGTAAAATATTACAATGTGAGGGGCTTGGAGGACAAGGCGCATAAGTACAGTTTTTTTCTATTTCGAGGAATACGTATTTGAAGTTTCGAAATTACATGGATCCTCTATGGCGGGAAGAAAGTTCCAACTGACTTTTTTTATGCTAAAAAATTGGAATTTGCGAATTTTTCTCAGAATCTGCATCAAGACTAGTTTTACTTGAAATCATCCATAACTCAATTTTTCCAAAATTGCACTTATGCGCCTCGTCCTCCAAGTTCCTCATTTCATTTTCCATGAAATTTCAACGATTTTTCAGGGGCTGTGTATGCAACCCGCAACAATTACCCGAGAATTCATCAGGAAACTTCGATTGACTCGCAAGTTTTTCCCCAACATTTCAAAATTAAGAATTTATCGTTTCCATACGTTCTGTGGCATTCTAAATTCATCGCAGACGTTGTATAGGTATTATCTTCGGAACTTTTCGATGAACCCAGCTACTGGCGAAATTCCACAATTTGTGCGAGCCATGATGGCAGATCGGGGTTCGATGAGGCTTTCACAAAATCATGCCCCGAGATACAGAGTGTGTACACGTGGAGCATAATATCTATCAATAAAGACCCGAGTTATAGCCGCACTAAAGAGCAACAGTTGCAGGCTAGATAATCCCATATTTTTGCCAAAGGGTACATGTTTATTTTCCGACGAGACCCGAGATACATGTGCGAGGCCGGAGTCCGGGGTTCATCAGAAAAGAAATATGTTCCCCTCGTAAAAATATGGGCTCAGATATAAGCGTTAGTACTGCGGCCAACCTTTAAGCGTGCAGAAAAATTTTCAAACGTGTGTCATAAATGCATCCAGTGGCTGAAATTTTAATGCCGGGTTTTTAGAGGTTTCACTTCGTGATTATAGTTATCGAGAGCGTGGCTTGCTGGCGGCTTTTAATTATTCTAACACTTCGAGCCTGCGATTTAAATGCGTGCAGTTTACCTGGTTGGACTAGCTCGATGGAGTTAATTACTATGTCGCTCGCGCTGACAGTGACCCCTCTCTGTCCACGTGCTATCTCTATCGCGATGACCTTCATCTCGAATTGTTTGATCGATCAAAAATCTAAGGAAAGTAGAGAATAAATTTTGAAAAATAAATGATAGCTCGAGAAATTCAAAATCAAGTTATCGATACGAGATCATACAGGAGCGTTCTACGGATGTTTTTCCCCGGAAAAAAATCACTGTAAATGGTAACAGTCTAGTGATCTAATTCGCTGCTCCTCAAAGAAAAGGACGTAACTCCATTTCAAAGCTGCGAAATTTATCAAAACAGTTCCATGTTATACGAGGATATGAATGCGTTTTTATCCCAAATTGTGCTGTTTTTTGTATGTAATCATGTGAATAGTCGGTGCAATTTTCAGTTAGATACATTCAAAAGTTTACTAATAGAAATAAAATCTGCAAGTGGAAATGTTGCAGCTTTGACCTTTTTATTATTGTTGTTGTTGTTTTCGTACCGTATGTGCGTACTCTTTATGTAATCATACTGTTGATGGAAATACTCAGCGACTGTAGGCCACGCACATTTTTTGAGGCTCATCAACAGATTGCGATCAGTCGCGGAGAGAAACGTGGATTGCGTGCTGCACACTATTAGGCGCTTTCGTGCAAACTACATCACAGCAAAGCTCGTGAAAACTGACCTTGATGATTGACAGACTCTCATCCTCCGCTTTCAAGCTCGAATCGGGCCAAAATCTCTGTGCGTTGGTACATTCAAAACTATTGGTCATATTAACCTGATCGACGGAACGTTGCTGAGCCTTTTGAAAAATCAAAAGACTATACGACCGCCAAAAATTCCAAAATGCTGCTCTCTGCGATCCGGCGAGTTAAGCATTTTTCAACTAAACATGCAAATTAGCATATGCAAAAGAAGTAGAACATTTCATCCAATTCAGCAAATTTACTGGTTTGTAAAGTCATTTGAGGCCAATTCATCCGACCAAAAAAGCAGAAAAAATCAAATTGATATCAGAAAAATCCGAAATAGAATTTTAGTAGACATCCTTAAAACGTGCGATTCTCCCCACTTTTCCGGAATTCCGAGTAAAATAAAAAATATTCGCTTCAAGTTAACTGCGATTTGCGGATCGTGGCACAATAAGTGACTGTAACAACTTAATGGCATTTTATGAATTTTCATTTGGAAGCTAATTGTAAGTCCGAACCAACCCATTTTCTTCAACCCGACTTTACAATTGCATTTCGTAGGAACATCTGAGGAGAAAGTAAGAAACACGATGATGTCGCTTGTGTGCTTGGCGAAGTCATCTTCGCTGAAAATTAAAAGTTGCGACATGAATTTCACTATGACCTCACCTTTGGATCACCGCCGCGAATACAAACAAGCAGTGATTTCCAGGAATCTGTTTTATCGACGGTGAAATCTTACCTGTGCCTCTGAACCTTATAAGCGGAATATTAAGCTCAGTCACTCTGGAATAAACCGGTTGATTAAAATTAAATAAACCAGAGTTGTCGGTTTTATAATGTCAGGCGAAAGCTTCCTCAGAAGTAAATAATTCCTTTCAAAGTGGAAGGACACAACGTAATAAAATTGAGTACTTGAAATCGCTCGAATCCAATGGTCACCTGGAGCGTCATCTGAGGATTGCGGGGGAGGGAATTTGATTGTTTTTTAGGGGGTTTTTTGGTCAATATTGATCAATTTTAGGCACTGGGGCATTTTCGATGTCCTCCTACTGCAAATGCCTCCTCAAAATGATGAACTTTCTTCCCCTCCCCCCTCCAGATTTGGTTGAATTGACTCCCTTGATGGTATCGATCGTTAGTTCCAGGCAATGAAATTATGACGATAAAAACTATAAATTTGGCAACTGCGGAACAGTATGACAATGTCAACTGTGAATCATTGGCGGCGCTGTAATAACCACACAACTGCGTCCCGTTTCACTCGTCCTACTTCCAGCCATACTTATTTCACATTTCCCACTTTTCCGCTCACCGCGCACACCCCCTCCCCCCCTTCCGCCCCCCTCTCCCGTGCCCCCGCCGCGATGGCGTTAATATTCATGCGTTATCTTCATTGTTTCCTCCAACCTCCCCGCCCCCACCCCTTACTTCCTCCCGTTATCCCCCAAATCAGTCATCGTTCCTCGATTCCGCCTGCGTATTTACACACAAGTTTAGTGCTCGACCATAATTGTTACTTTTTGCCGGGCTAATTAAGGGCGGCTATCTTATGATATTGCTTGATGCTCGCACGGGTTTAATGAACTCCGGCTCAATGGCGAGGCGGCAATGATCGATTATCGATATTTCCCCCTTTCGAAGCTATGGAAGAGAATCGATTTTTGAGGTGTTCCTTGCGAACACCCTGTTCATGGGTGGTTTCACCATAACTGGAATAGTTTAGTCGCCGTAACAGACAACATATTTTTTGGACATATTTTTAGTAGTAATGATAATCACTCGAATTTTTTGCATTAATCTCCACAGGGTTACAGGTTGTAACGCTTTTCAACGATTTATCGCTCTACTTTTCAATTTTAATGTATAAATGGTCGAAAATGAGCTGTCTGTTACGCTGACTTTTTACCGCGCAACAGACAGCACATTTTCAGAGTTCACATAATATTAATTGAGAAGCAGAGCAATAAATCATTAGAAAGCGTTATAATACGTAACCCTTTGAAGATTAATGCTAGAAAATTCGAGTGATTATCATTACTACTAAAAATATGGCCGAAAAATGTGTTGTCTGTTATGGCGATAAAACTATTCCAGTTATCATGAAACCACCCTTATCAATATTTTTCCATAGGATAAAATGGCAGTTCAATCGATTTATCGCAAAGCACGCTACACCACTGCGGCTTCGTCGAATATTTTGGTGCCTATGGCCCACTATAGGCCATTTCGAAACACTGCAATCAGAAATTGGCTGATGTTTTTCAAACGCTCTATTTCTTCCATACCAGTACCCTTACGTACATTTTCAATAGGCACGTAACTTTGACACTTTATCGAGATATCGTCAAGCATAAGGTACGTTTCCAAGCACGTTCACCCTGTATACGATGGAGCCCCACCGCGGTACGGCAGGGCGGCCGGTTTTTTTTTCGGAGGATAGAGCGGAGCTGCGCGGGCCCTAGGGCGGCACCTGATCCTCGCTTTATTGCCGCCATTTTTATGAAAGTTAACTCTAAGTTATTCCCGAGCTGCGGGTCACCGAGGCGACGGCCACTTTTTATCCTCAAGTATGCTGCCGTGCTAAGAAAGAACGCCGTATGAACATTCGAGAGTTGCCAAATTTCCCCTAATAAAACGTGGATTTTTGACGCAATTCAAGCATATTTTTCCTATATTTTTCCTTGACATTTTCTGATAGTTTGGATTAAATTGCGTACAAAATCGTCTGAAAATTTTGGGTGGAAATATTCACAATTTTCTCAGTTAATTCACTTCTTATCGAAGGAAATTCGGCAACGTCTGAAGGCTCCTACGGCGTTCTTCCTTAGCACGGCAGTATGGTGCCTATGGTCTAAGTTCCATACCTGCCGATCCTCGTGAAATCGCTTTTTCAACGTTGGTTTTTACGATGGATTTTGTTCTTTCTTTACCTGAGCGATCGATTCCTAGCAGAATGGCAAAAGCACCGTTTTCAGGCAGAGGAAAGGAACTTAATTCCAAGCTCACAAAATTAACAGAAACATCTAAATTGTTTTCAACAGGAAATATGACTGTCATTTCTGTCTAAACTTTCACTGATTTTTGCTTGTAATCGGTGGAAAAATCGTTGGAAAGTTTAAGTAAAAATTTCCATCAGTTTTTTAGTGAGAGTTCAGTCTATGATTGGAGATTTTGCAACCTTGAAAGGGTTGCAAAATCGTTTACGTTATTTTATCAGCGAGTCAAAAAATTTAAAAGTGGGAAAGTTTACGCGACATATCTCTGAAAGTTATGAATTTTGTGCTTCAAGTTGCAGATAATCAGTTCCCTCCTAACTATTAATTAAAATTCCTCCTAATATCCGGTACTCATTTTTTGCATTTAAAAGGAAAATTTTCGTGCATTGTTTGGTTTGATTTCGAAACATGACCCTCGAAAATGACTCTTTATAGATTTTCTAGTAAAGCATGTTGTCAAGAGGACGAAAGAAAACATAAACTCATGTTCTCGAGTGAACTAATAAGGAGACCTTCAACTGATTACTCTACCCAATCAGCGTGTCTGTGCATGGATTCATCGTTCTTATTTTTTGCGCAACGCTCTGAATATTCATTTCCTAACGCCGGTTTTGATCACTCCTTGTTTGTAAACTTTCATTCGCGCTTGCATCATCGAGCAATTGCGTTTCTAAAAAATCATGAGTCTAAGAGTCAACGTTTTGGAAAATCTTGTGGAATAGTTCCACGGGCATAGAACGAAAAGGACCAATAATAATTAGTATCGTAATTAAATTAAATTAAGTCAATCGTGATTTCATGAAGGGTCCTTAGTTCCAAGTTAAATTCACGACAAGATTTCACAGTCTGTGCCAGTGAAACATACGTAACACCACACACAACGCATGTAGCACATCTTTAGTATGAATCGGAACCATGAAAATTTAATTGTGTTTTGCCGTAAAAGAATGTTCTCAAAATTCGAGTTTTGCAACTTTAGCTTGTAAAAAAGTGTATGTTTCAATCGCTACGTCCGTTATGGTGGTAAGAATTTGATACTTACTTATACGTTCTTGAGAAGATGTGCGTACGAAAAGTTTCCATTGACACTCATTGACGTCAACATACGCACTCATGTCGTTGCGGAAAATGTTGACTAATTATTGAGTTAAAATATATCAGTTATGTTGATCACTCACATCTTTCATATGTAAACGACAAATTTCCTATATAGCCAACATTTTCCGGCAGTATAAAATAATGAAGGTCTAACCTTTGTATATCAAACGCCTGTGGAAGATCTCAATAAAACATGATGGGACCAAGTCTCGAGATTGTCGATACATCGCAGGCAATTAGCAAGCGGTAGCATTCTGCAAGCGCGGCTTACAAGTTTTTTTGATGAAATCGCAACAACACACAAACGCATGATGAAGATTTGACCGGTAATAATGGCTTAAAACAGCGCGACCGTGGCTAGAAACGCCTTCATTTTACGTGATACTCTACGCTTTGTCGCGGAGTTAGTTTAGTTGCTCGTCCGACACAAACCCATCCAAGCTTCCGGATTTCAGTGCACGCTCAAACGGGTGTACCAGCTGTAGTGGCGATTTTGCAAGCTGGCTACAATGCTTTTCCTCCATTTAAATCCATTGAAAATATAGATTTGAATAAATTGTTTTATGTGCATTAAAATGGAGGGAAAACAGGGAAACAGGAGGGAAAGCCGACTTTCAGGAATCGCCACCGCATGCATCGATGCATTTACATAGGCAATTAAAGGCAAACTAAGCTGTACCATAACCTTGCTATTTTACCTCTGAATTGTATGTCCCTCTATTTATCTGTAGTGTCTTGCAAATTGCCAGCGATTGCCTACTGCCTGCGACGGATATACAACCATGAAATACCATCGCAAATATCGACGCTCAATCGATGGCACGACGTTGATACTTTATTTCAACCGTTGAAGAGAGTCCGGGACCTCAATGAACCTGCCGAACAGAATTCTCGCCGAAGTTGCAATTTATTTTCAGCGAGGTATTCGCCATAAAACTACTTTCCTATGGCAAGTTATAAATGAGTATTTACGAGCCACGGTCATCCGGCGTTTGCAGGGTTAAGGGAAACGGCCGCATAAACACTCGGAGGTCGTGTCGCTGAGTATCTCCTAATAAAATATGGTATTTTTGAACATTCTCTATTTCAAAATTTTCGGTGAATTTTCTTCGAGAAAGAAAGAATTGAATTAGGAAATTAGAAGGTAAAATATCCATCACTTTTTTTGTGTCCGGGACCTGGAAAAACGAGGAATCATCGGAATTATTTAGAGGAAAACAAGGAGACCACCAGACAATTTCAAGAGAAAATGCCAGCTAGTTTTCTCGCAGAAAATTATGAAAAAAAACGAGTGGTGAATACCAACGCCAGAATCGGAGAAATGTATTTTCCCAGTCTCTCCATTGTTTCTGCACTAAATTCACCACAACCTGCACAAAAATCAACGCCAATTTTTTTGTTGATTAGTGTTTCACTTCATAACAACCAAAAGTAACACAAGAACACAAATATTTTTATCAATATCGACACCATGTTCTTGACCTTCGCGGGAAATTTCCAGCCCTAGGAGGAGTGAGCTGAGTCTCCTGACAACTCGGATCATAATCTCATGCTCAATTCTCAAAGTTTCATCATAAACATGAAATTCACATTTCAGGCTCCTGCTAATGCTCCATCATCAGGGAATCGATAAAACTAAGAATTCTAAACACCATGTCTTGACTTTCCCGGGAGATTTTGAGCTCTTGAGGTGAGTTGAGCCCCTTGAAAATTCGCTACGTCACTCGACGCGTTCCCACGGCTTTAAATCCTTTCATCCCGTTTCATCTCCTCAAAAACGCGAGTTTTCCGCCCAGGCAGGAACGCTGCGTTGTGCGGCAGGCGGGAGGTAAGTACCTGGGCGTCCGGCGCGACCGCAGCAACACCGGCACCGGCCTTGTTCTCCTGTAACCTTGTATAGAATGCAGCTTAACTGTAGTTTGCATTTTCCTTATTTATCGCTGCCCCCCTCCCCCCGGTGGTAGCATCGCCGTAGCATTCCGTTTTCCTCTGCGAGATGCTCCAGCATCCCGCGGCCCTGGCCCCCCCGCCTCCCCCTCCCCCCCTCCGTGTCCCGCGCATGCGCTATTTTCCTCGCTAAATTCAGTGAGTCGTCGTTTTCGCACTGCGTCGTGCTGTACCGTGTCGTCCACGCGGCTGCCAAACTATTCGTATGAAACGCAGAAGTTTTCAGTTCGTGCACGCGAATTTTTTCATCTGGAAAATGGAACTCCCGTTCAGATTCAGGAAAAGCAAGACTTTCCTGCAAAATATGAATCTTAGTAGCTAATAAAAACTTCAGCCTCCTGAACTAACCTTTCGTTCGGGAAACCAGACACTCCGGGGTTTTGGAACGAAACAATTGAGGGGCTTGGAGGCCTAGGCGCATAATTGCAGTTTTTGCTATTTCGAGAAATACGTGTTCGAAGATTCAAAATTACATGGATCCTCACGGCGGAAAGAAAGTTCAAACCGACTTCAATGCTTAATAATCGGAATGAAAGAGCGAATTTTTCACAGAATATGCTTTAAGACTAGGTTTACTCTCGAAATCATCATTATCATAATTTTTTTCAAAAATTGCAATTATGCACCATGTTCTCCATGAGAACTGATCACCCATTTGACCTTGATGGCCTGGTTACACGATCAAATTCCCGTCAAATTCCGATCAAAATGATGACCAAGATGGCGGTCGATAGTTATCTCGATTGATGAGTAAAATTAATTAAAACAGCGTGTTGATTGAAATAAGTATGAAATAAGCACGGTTGTGTGGAAATCAGATGAAGGATGAGCCCCACAGCTCCATCATCTACCATCAAATTTTTGCAGGCCGCAGAAATTTGATGGTAGATGGTGCGCACCAGTCACCATTTGATCGGAATTCGACGGGAATTTGATCGTGTAACCAGGCCATGAGGGAAATTCGCTGAGGAATCTTTTTGCTACGATGAACATTTTTAGGGTATATTCAAGATAAGTTTCTACGGATTCCGGATGATTAGGGGCGGTTCCAGAAACCTGGCAACATAGGAGCGAGTTCCAATCATTGTCCTTGGGATTAGGCTTCGTTAGCCAGGAGAGACCATGACCTAACGTCATCATCCTCGGATAGTCCAAGCTCGAAGAAGCACAACCTGCCATTATACGCCATTCAGGGAGTACCTAATTCATCCCGAAGAGCACGATAAACAAGCCTCTGTGAGCCGCAGAAATGGCTTCGCAAGAATGATTTCTAAGGGGTGTATAAGAAGCGCGCATTTTTTCAGGATTTCTTATGGTCCAATTTTGTTTTCGCGTTGTGACATGACGCAAGTCTACTACTATTAATATCCATCGTATTCAAGTGATTGGATTTATTAGCAAACGGAACCTACCCACTTCGGAAGTTTTGAAGAAAAACCTATGTACAACAGTTTGGGATTGATGATAAATGTGAAATATTTGATAGGAACGCTAAGAAACAGGTTACGCTGAAAAAGAATTTAGATTTAGCGACATTGATATGAGTATGGTAATCAAGACCAGACACCATGGTAGCATATACAAGAACTTTGTTCGTTAATCGGAATATACTTCACGCTTGAGGGAAGCGCTCATTGCACTCATACCCCATCGTGAAAGCCGTTGACAGATCTCAGATTTCGCCCGCAAAATCGAGTGTATGCAACCCGGCCAACCGCGGAGTTAAAATAATTGTAGGTCGGGTTCGAACCCAACTTCGAATATTCTTCCATTGTTTTACGCTTCGCGCGTCGTTCAAATGCCGAAATCATACTTCGGCAAGGCATCCTCGTTGGTTTATATCGCGTTATTTTACATGTAATGTTTTTTCCTCTCTTAACTGAGGAGGCTAGAGGAAGTTAGTCGGGGAAATATTTTAGTTTGCGCCAGTTCCTTTTAGTTCATTTTTGCGCATGAACCCTAAAACTAGCGACCGTGCGGTCGGTGCGGTCGTCGCGCCGCGCCGCGGGAGAAAGGTTAAGGCACGGTTCCACGAGCAGCTTGCGACGTGAAGTTCACCGCGCCAAGTCATCGCCGCGTTGAACCGGTTGCAGTGATGTTAAATCTGCTCGTTGCTGTTGACAAGACGATTCGTTTCGCCGAAGTCCATGGCAACCGGTAGTTTAAATCGCAGAGTTTCTTGGTGATAAAGTCGGTTTATGGCATGGATGTCTATTGGAATAAAGACTACACAGTTTGAACGTTTTTGGTAATCCATGATCAACCCATTCCCGAATTCCCCTCCTCCGTTCCCGTTTGCTCCTTGACGTTAACGTGCCCCTCATTCTCCGGTTAATTTCTTTATATAATCTTTGCAATCGCTGAATCGTAATTTTCATTCTTGTCTGTGATACCGCGGGCTGATTATTGAAATTGATAGACCAAGCGATAGGCAAAGAAGACATAAGGAACATGGTGTGATCCTGTCTATCTAAATGGTTGGATTCTATAGGTTGACCAAGGGAGAAAATGAGGGACTATCTATAGGATCTCTCATAGGATGTCGTTAGTTTGTCTATCATTTACCTCCTTTGTCCATTGCAACCACCGCTTCCATCAATGGGATCGCTTTATGCCCCTTTTGCTTCTTTATCTATAGCTTTGTCTATGAATTTCGATTATCAACCCGCTGTAGGTGCCTTGAAAACTGGACCCAAGCAGAGATGAATTCCTTGCGTTTCAACTCTCAGTAGAAAGGGATTCCACGCTGTGAAACTCCACCGCGCGGCCAATCCGACGTCGCGAACTGCCCGTGAGAACGTGGCTTGGCAGCATCGCCGCAGCGACGGGCGCTCGGGGGAGCTTTCGGGTCCGCCGCCCGGCCGTGCCAAAACCGCGCATCTCCGCGTTACTCTCCCTCGGCAGTTACGCGTTTTTTACTGGACGGCACTGCGGCGAGATCCCGGCACCCGACATCCTTGACATTTACTTTTACACAATCCGCCGTTCGTACGTGCTCCAATCCAATTTCTTTCTGCAGTCGCCGCGGCGGCCTCTCTCCCGTGTCTTTCTCCCACCCGCGCCGACCCCCCTCCCCCTCCCCCCTCCTCCCGGGGAGTGGATTAAGCGGCCGACCGTCTCTTCCGGCTCGGGTTCCCGCAGACGAGACGGTGCCTCGTCGAGCGGCTCGCCTCGAAATCGCCGCGCTTTCGGCCGGGATTTACAGAATCATCGCACGCTCGGAGAAATCACCGCCGTTCGCCGAATATGACGTCATCGCGTTACAGCCGCGGAGTCGAGAGGCGAAGGAGCTCTGGACCACTTGACTGGTTCAAAATTTAGGGTCTTTTTACTCTTGATTTTGCTGAACACTGCTAGCGAAATGCTGTGGCTTTTTATTATAATTACCTGAATTTCCTGACGTTGCCAGGTTACCATTAATTTCCTGACTTTCCAGGTTTTCCGGACCGCTGGGAACCCTGGATTTTGGATTTAACAGTTTTTGCGTGGATTTTTTAATGAAGAAAAGTTCTTGNGGGGGGGGGGGGGGGGGGGCTAGGCGTTGTATTCATAGTCCTTCCTTAAACAGCTTCTTCCCTCAAGAGGCCCGCATCAAGAAATGCCCTTTTTGCACTCAACGCCTCAGTTTTGAAGCACATTGAATTCCGTTTTTGTGAATTTCATTTTGAATGTTGAATTTTTTACAAATATTCTGTTTTTTCTCTGTTTCAGGTAAGTTCCAAATGTTCTCGTATTACTCCACATGGTCACTCCAGTTAAAACCGGTAATCTAAATGCACCTTATAATGGGCCTGTTGCAAGCAAGAGATACAGCCGTGCGAATAGACTTTTAAGAGGTTAAATGACACGAAAATTACGATGGTCGCATTAAAAAAGTCTGAAATACACTCCTTACTGCGCAATTTGTGTTGTTAGGAACGCGCTTTTTCAAATTTCCCGCGTCTGGGGGCAGTTTTCTAACGGAAACAATTAACGGCAACTCGCGGCT
>NW_017547705.1:1762454-1792270 GCF_001854935.1 Bemisia tabaci | reverse complement strand
CCCCCCCCTCGTGCTAGAAAACAAAGAGAGAAACAGGAATGAAAGGAAGAGAAAGAGGGAAACTCAGAAATGAAAGTGGAACTTCACAGCGAGACAAATCTGGAATACATCCTCTTAAAATTTCTAGCTCTCCACAGATGAAATTCAACAGTTAAGAACAAGAGCAGGTAAAAGCCATTTATTTTTGTAGACTCATCGAACGTTAGATTTCATTTCGTCTCAAATTGCGGTTTGCACGGAGACCAACTTTTTTTCGATATCCGCTCTCCTCCAAGTTTGGCCGTGATTCTGGGTCTCGACTACGAATATTTGATAAAACTGCCAGAAGTTCGATTTAAAATGCCAAGTTTTCGGCTGCTCTACAGAATTTCGGAAGCCGAAACTGAAAATTCTGGCTCTTTTCGTGTTTTCAAAATATTCCGGAGTAGTCCTCAACCAATCAATGGAGCATTGTTACCTAAACCAATGCAGTTTTTTTTTTATTACAAAATCAACTTCTTCACTGTGATCTTGACGTTTGTCCTGAAACCAGACAGCAGACACGAGCGTTGTGTCGTTATGAAACTTACGATTTCTTAGTTCCGTTTTAAAAGCGCTTTAATAGAAGTTGCCGTTCATTTCTGATCTTTACCATGCATTTCCAAATCAAATACTACCGTAGATTTAATGTTCAAAATTAGGAAGAGTTCTTCCATGATAGGTATTAACAGTATTCAAGTATCCAAGTGCTTAACCTTCATGTTTCCTATTTACCGAATTGCATCAGGCAGCATGGGCAAACTTGCGGTAAGGATCTTTCCGGAGCATCCATTGGCAGTCATAGCGACGGCAGGATAGAGCGAGGGGGGCAGCGTCCCCCGGAAGGAGCGGAAGGGGGGCAGGGGCAGGGGGAGCAAAAAAGGAAAGCACCAGCTTCAAGTGAATGGAACGTGGTAGACGCTCCGATTGGTAGGTCCGTGTCGGACAGTCGGTCCGCGCCGTAAAGTATCGATCCATCGATTCATCAGGTCGTGCTTTATCGAGTGAGGAGGAAGCAGCGATGTCGTACATGGAGAGAAAACTTTATTCCCATGAGTCCGGACGCCGCCGCGCCGCGCTTGGTTCGTTACCCTCCATCCCCGACAGTTGCAACAACACAAACGGTAGTTGAAAATTCGTGCGAACCACTGCACAGTACACACCACTCATGTGCACTACTAGTCTTCACTTTTTCAAGATTTGGGGGACTCTGGAGAAGTCCTGATGGGACCCTCTGAGCCACTTCTCAGAATTTTTCGAGTGCTGAAGCACCCTAGCATCCCTGGCCTGACCGCCCCTGCTTTCAATAATCAGGACGATGGTCTTGGTCTTCTTCGAGATCTCTTCCCGTGCTCTAATATCCATCCAAAGGCCCTCCGAACCCGGGCCTGCGGGCTGATTACTAATAGACAAAACTATAGACAGAGAAGACCAAAGGAGTATGGAATTTTATTGGTGGAAGCGGGTGATTGAAATGGCCTCTGGTCTGGAGGTAGATAGAAGACCAATTAACGGCAACCCACGAGAGATTCTACAGTTAGTCCAACATTTTCTCCCTCGGTCTGTAGGAACCACCCTTCTCAACCAATAGGATCGCTCCGTTTTTTCCTTGTCTTCTTTGTCTATATCGCTTTGTCTATCAATTTCAACAATCAGCCTACAGGAAGTTTTTCTTCATGAGCATTGTTCCATTCTGCGTACAACCGTACATAGCCAGAATCTCTGTGCATGGGCCATCATTTTCTCTTCTCTGTCGATAGGAACCACCCATTTCAACCAATAGAATCGCTCCATATTCCCTTCATCTTCTTTGTCTATTGCTTTGTCTCGAAGCTTCAATAATCAGCCCACTGGAAGTTTTTCTCGGTACGCGAATGGGGTTCCCACCGAGTGGCGACCGCGGGGAACGCTGACCGCTCGCTCGTTCGCTCGCTTGGTGGAATGATGAATCTTTGCGATTGCTCCCGCCCGAACCGCGAACCGGGAACCGCCGCACAGTGGATCGAGTCAGTCAGATAGGTCGGACCAGAAATTTTTTACTAAAACTGCAAATTTTGGTGTTTATTTCGTCAAATTTTAAAGTATGAGGGGTGTCTCTGGAAGAAAATTTCACAAGAAAACCATTGGAACCACTCTTAAGACCTCAAAGTCGTGTATGAACGGAGTTATAAGCTTTCAAAGTTTCCAAATTTTGTCCGACCTCTTCCATGGACTCCATCCACTGTGCGGCGCGGCATGCGCGCGCCGACGAACCTGAATCATCGCAACTTTCTTCGCCAAACCGGTTGATGATGGACAGACGACAAGAGCCGGCCGCGGCCCCGTCAGTCCGACGAAAAATCCCCGTCCCGGTCCATTCATTCGCCGAAGTGGAGGCCACAGGGAATCCCCCCTTCGTCCCCCTTATCACCGGTTCGCATCCAGACGCCGCTCCGTCTTTCACGACTCGCCGGACGCGAAAAGCCGAGCCGCCGAACTCGCGCGAGCTTTGCCGTCGCGAGCCTTCCGCTAAGTGGTAAAAGTAGTTACGTTTTTAGAGAAGTATTTTCTGTCGGATCAGTGGATCGTATTCGATAGTGGTTCGATTTACCGTTCGGTTTGAAACAATTGAACGTAACCTCATTCAAAAATTTTAGGATTCGAGTCAGAAAAACTGTACACTGAAAAACAAGTTACGGGCTATGTAGACGTACCGTCCGTTCCTGGCTCAGAGGCCGTACGTTCTGGCTGCTGGAGCCGTAGCTTCGATTGCTACGGGTGCTATGCCTGGAACTTTCGGCCTATGAGCTCGGAACGCGGACGGCATAATGTATAGATAGCTCGTTAGTACGGATTTCACGGCCGGAGTTTTTTTTTCCCCAGTGTAAAAGAGAAAATTCCCTACAATTTCAATTTCCTTGGAATTCTTTGGAAAAAATTTCCCAAATTTTTCAACGGCCACTTCTAACGTTTTAGGTAAGAGGTGATCAGTGTCCTTCTTTTGGAATTCACGGTGTGCTAAAAGAGCATGATTTGATGTACCGGTGCGGTTTTTTCCACCTTCTTACTGTAACCCCTAAAAAGGAAGAGAATCCGAAAGCTTTCAAGGATTCCGTACAAATTCGAAAATATCTGTCTCTCTGTTACTCAAATGCTCTGTCCTAAATCACGCCTCACGCGCATCTTAAATGCGCAAACACTGGGGGGAAAAAACACATCGGATCTAGAGTCCAGACTCCTAAAAACATCGAAAAGAAAAAATACTCTTGATTTAATCAGATTTAAGCTTAAATCAAGGACCAAGCCTCTTAATTTGAGCGGATTTCCTTTTGATTTAAGCTTAAATCTGATTGAATCAAGAGTCCTTTTTCTTGTCAATGTTTCCAAGAGTCTGGACTTTAGATCCAGTGTGTTTTTTTTTCCAGTGAATGATACGTTTCATTACAGGACGTATCCATGCTGAAAGGGTCTATGTACACGGATTAATTAAATCGAGAGAGACCGTACACTTATGATCCGCACTTTTCATAGTCCCTTTTACCATGAATACGTCCTCATGAGAAGTGCCGTAACGTGCACATCTACAGGCCGTCGTGTTGGGACGTGACGGTTGCGCGGGCGGCGAACGCAAAGAGCAGTCGCATCGGTGGATTCTGAAAGCGAACATGCTCACCATCAGATGAAACCTGAAACACGAGCATCAATACGATGCTCAGGGCTCAGCAGCAAACGGACATGCTAGGTTACAGATGAGCTGAAGAGAGCATTGAGCCTGAAAGATGCGCAACACTTTGATGTGCAGATATCCGTGCTCCGCAGATTGGCATCGCAGAAACCAAAGCGCGCTAATTAATACATCTGGATCGGGTCGGCGGAGGCGTTCCGTCTGCGGCGGGGGCTCTCACCTACTTCTGCGCGAAAAAGGAACAGAAATGAATCTATCTTCCTCTGAAACGACTTCGTGATCCGATAGATTTGCGCTATCGTCGTTACTGCCCGGGATCCATGACTGGTCAGATGAACGGGAACCGTCTTGGAGGACCTGGACGGGATTAACCAGTGTCGGCCTCACCGGAGTACACAGTTGAAGATTTTCGCGTTTGCAGGGTTGCCACAGTCAGGGAAAACGGGGAAATGTCAGGGAAAAGTTGTTAGGTCGCCTTTATTTGCTGCCCTGGTGAAAATTGGCGATAAGAGCTGCGTTTCAAAATACCAGAGGAATGCTTATAGCCGGCTAAAGAAGGCTACAGAAAATCATATGGCTGGCTGTAGAATGCGGAGAAAATCGTACGGCCGGGCTATACGAAGCGATAAAAAATTATGCAACCAGGCTATAGTTCCTGTCGCCGGGCTTTACACTTTATCGCCATTGGCTATAAAATGCTATAAGAAATTGTGTAGAAATTCGTGTGCTTCGGAAATCATTAAGTTTGATACGGAACCACCTTAATATTTACAAAACACACATTATATTTTCCTTTAATACATATTTTTTTCATCAATTAAAATGAGAATAATCCATATAAGATGTGCAAACATTTCAAAATCATGAGTTGAATAACGCTGACTCTGCCAGATTAAATATTAGAGCCTAACGCAAAGCGGAGCGGCAACGCACTGGCGCCTACAAACCTAACAGGGATACCTCACGCATTGCGCAACGCGTGAAGTATCCCTGTTAGGTTTGTAGGCGCCGATGCGTGTTTCGCGCTGGCTGCCCGCCTGCCACGGCGCTTGAAGCAACTATTTAAACGTATTCCTAAAGAAAACTAACCAGATTCTAAAGCGGAATGGTAAACAAACCGAAGGGGAACAAACCACCGATTTAATTCCCGAAGAAAGAGCAGAAAAACTTTGATGCCAATCCAACAAGTACTTCTGAAGCCGAGTCAGTAGTACTAGCTTTATGCATGCTTATTCCTAATTTCACACTAAAAACTCAGTAATTAACGTAAGTGAGGATCGTTATTCGAGAAATCCAATTTGCTTCTACTGTAATTATGAGGCAAAGTATGGTCTCCTTCAGGCGTGGCACAAAATTGGTAAACTTTACTGCCACCGCGGTTCTGATCGCACCTCCAGGGCTCAATCTAAATTTTGGATGGTCACAATGCAGAAAATCACGAAAAAATTTCATCTTCTTTTTTATAAAATGAATGAAGACACCTTGAAATTTTCCCATCTAAGAATATAAAACGATCCCCTTTTTCCTTACGCTTCTGCCGGTGGCCTTCCGTTGTTCTCTTTGAAAATATGATACTGGCAACCCACCAAAGACCCGACAGTTATTCCATCATTTTTCTCCTTAGTCTATAAGAACCAACCATGTCAACCAATAGGATCGCTCTAAACTTACTATGTCTTCTTTGTCTATCGTTTTGTCTATCAGTTTCAATAATCGGCCCGCCGGTGGGATATCTGGCATCTGGAGCCCGGGGCGGAATGGAAGGTGCAGTCCCCGGCGAAGACCCGAAGAATAGTCTCAACGGAGGAATGCTCGGAGCTCTCGTCATATTTCCCCGGGAACCTATCGCCGCTTCGCGCCGTGGCGGCCCGTGACCTTTCAACTCCACCTGTTGCCGGCCCCGGCCCCGGCCCCGGTACCGGGAACCGGGGAACCGGTAAAGTGGAAGTCGCTCCCGCCGTCGTCGGCCGCGCTGTTGCTCGCTCGTCGTTTCCCCCCCGGAGACGCGCGAACCTGTAAGAAAGTGGGCGTCGGCACATCTTTCCCACTTTCCAATGGCGGAATACGTCGGGCGATCGCGGAGACGGAATAGCCCATAGACTCCGGCTCTGTGCGCAGAATGGAACAATGCACATGAAGAAAAACAAGTTCGGTTACAAGACCCGAGCTTTTATGGTACACCAAAATTTCCGGTCCAGCACCAGAAAAAAAAAAAAACACATTGGATCTAGAGTCCAGACTCTTGAAAACATTGACAAGAAAAAGGACTCTCGATTCAAGCAGATTTAAGCTTAAATCAAAAGGAAATCCGCTCAAATTTAGAGGCTTGGTTCCTGATTTAAGCTTAAATCTGATTGAATCAAGAATAATTTTTCTTGTCGATGCTTTCAAGAGTCTGGACTCTAGATCCAATGTGTTTTTTTTTTTCCAGTGTTATAGAAATTGACCGACGAAACCATAGACAAAGAGGACCTTGGGAACATGGAGCTATCCTATTGGTCAAAACGGGTGGTTGTTGTAGACTGAGGGGGAAAATGATGGACTGATTTTTGAAATTTATAGACAAAGCTACAGACAAAGAAGACAGAAGGGATGTGAAGGGATACTATTGGTGGAAGCGGGCGGTTGCAATGGATAAAGAAGGTGGATAATAGACTGACTAACGGCAATCCACGAGAGGCCCTATGGTTAGTCCATCATTTTCTCCGTTATTCTATTGGAATTAACCATTTCAACCAATCGGATCGCTCCATACACCCTGTATGTCCTAGTTACCTATCGCTTTGTTAATGAATGTCAACAATCTGAGACTGAGCTCAGGTTGACTTCAAAGTGACCGAAGTTTTTGTCAGCCATACCACGACTCATGTCGAGTGGTTGAAATCGAGCAGGACTGGACCCAATCTGAGAAAATCTTCGACTTTAAAATTTTTAAATCCAAGGCGGCAACGCCGAAATATTTTCGCTATAGAAAAAGTTGTATAAATAATCGAAAAAGTGGCTCGCGGCAGGAACCTGGCGGTGTTGTCAGATCCGGATATTTCCCTAACCTATTTCGTTTTATCTCGGAGAAATCTGTGCGCATTCGGGGGCAAGTTTGGTCTCGCGGCAGAGGACGGATGCAGATTCGTTGGGGAGGGGCTGGGGCAGGCCCCCGTGTGATTTACTACGCCGCTGGGCCGAGGCTTTTTAATGTGTTAACGCTCGTTTAATTTCCCCAAAATCCCGTCTTGAGCCGCGCCTCGCCTTTCTTATCATGATTGCCGATTCCGCGGTAATTACCAAGGCGTCGCACTGTGAACTCGAATTTTAAATTTTAGGACTCTCCCTAGGAAAGTTCTGTCGGTTTACATTTTATGATACAGCGGTGTGGCGTGCTTCACGATATATCGATTGGTCTGCCATTCAAATCTATGAAAAGGGATCGATAAACAGGGTTGTCCGCAACGAACACCGCAATTATCGATTCCTTACTTTAGCTTCAAATAAGGAAATATCGCGAAAATTGACCATTCACGCCTTTCCATCCGAAGATTAGGGGACGCTGTACAATAGCACCACTTAAAGGGCGTATTTCACGAACTTTTATTGAATTTAAACGTTATGGCTTTGGAATCGATCCGCACAAGTGATTAAAGTGATTTGCATCTTCAAAAAGTACAAATTGCAAAAATAACAATTTCAGGATTTTGGCAAACTTAACCTCTGTCAAATGTCTTGATGAACCACTTGTCTTACCACTCGCAACTGAAACTTTCGAGCATCATACTGGAAAAAAAACCACATTGGATCTAGAGTCCGGACTCTCGAAAACATTGACAAAAAAAAGGACTCTTGATTCAATCAGATTTAAGCTTAAATCAAAAGGAAATCCGCTCAATTAAGAGGCTTGGTTCTTGATTTAAGCTTAAATCTGATGGAATCAAGAGTATTTTTTCTTGTCGATGTTTTTAAGTATATGGATTCTAGATCCAATGTGTTTTTTTTCAGTGCAGCGACATTTTTTCGTAAAAATTGCAACATTCGATTTTTTGATCCAGTTTGACGATACTCACCGTTCTGATTTTGAATCCATGGTATGAGATCCTTTTCCCTCGCGGATGGTTGCATTTATTTTTTGATGCTAAAATTGGCTTTTTTAAATTTTTTTCCTCGTATTTTGCAACTGTGCGGCGCACCGGTATCCCAGGTGAGTATTTTTAGCCCCGCTTCGCCCTATGAGCCTATTATGGCGCTAATTTACTGGATACGCGTACCTCATCCTTTTCCCGGCAGTAATAATATGAATGAGCATTCATATTTCTTCCCGTCGCGTCGTCGCAGCGCTGCGTTTCCATTATGTTTATCTTTTCCGCGTTTTGGCAGCCTCCTCATCGAAGCGCTCAATCATTAAATTAGCCGTGGATCAGAGCACTCGCCTAAAACCGCGTTTATCTAGCGGACATCCTTAGTGCGCATACGAGGTTTTCGCCCAGCGCGCCAAGTGCATAAAGATGCCGTGCCCCCAAAGAGTGAGGAGGTCAACCTCCCAAGCCCAAAATCAATATTTCTTCGCTATTATTTTAGTCCGTTCGGGGGAGAGGATATGGAGGCATAGTTGTAATTCACTGGAGAAAAAACACATTGGATCTAGAGTCCAGACTCTTGAAAACATTGACAAGAAAAAATACTCTTGATTCAATCGGATTTTGCTTGCATCGAAACGAAATCCGCTTAAATTAAGAGGCTTGGTTCTTGATTTAAGCTAGATTCTGATTGAATCAAGAGTACTTTTTCTTGTCGATGCTTTTAAGAGTCTGGACTCTAGATACAATGTGTTTTTTTTTTTCCCAGTGTATTTCAATTTCAATTTTCGGTGTTTTTCAATGCGTGTTGTATACACAGCCTCCAAAAAATATGCTTCATTTTTTTACAGCTTTGAGAATGGTCATGAGATATCACACGGATTTTTCCAATCCAATCTTTCTTATTTTTCATCTCACTTAAGTAGCCCTCTAAGGAGGAAGAATGTATTTCTTTCAGTTGGGTATTCATCGCTTAGTTTTTTACTGTATCCTGATGGGCTGAGAATACCCGTTCATATTCGCAGCTCATACCTCGAAATCACCGACACGTCCGCACCCTATGACAGGTCATCGAAGAAAAAAGTTCCGTCGTATGAACCAAAGTTCGGTGTTCCATATCATTCCAACTAATTCGGTTCGTCGAACCAAATTTCCGGTCCGTCAAACTGAACTTTCGGCTCGTGTAACTGATAACCTCAACGGTAAAGTGAACTGGCGAACAAAGTTTGATCATACGAACCGAATGTTCGGTTACACTAACCGAAAGTTCAGTTCGACAAACCGAACAGTTGCGGGACGATATGGAACACCGAACTTTCGGTTCAAATGATCGAACTTTTGTTTTCACTGCGCTCAAATTATGACCGTTTTCCCTGAATTCGGCTCTTCTGGACAAATGGCTCCCGGAAGACTAGGTCCCTTCTGTCAGACCCTGTCACGATTGCATTCCTTCCCCATCGAACTTTCAATCCGATTTTGCACCCCGCATGACGTCATCCAGGTGCAAGGTGGAAAATACCCGGGTACCTCGTGGGGGAAAATCGGATCCGCGATCCGCGAGTCCAAACCGTGGTATGCGAGTATCGGCAACCACAGGCAGGCCCCGCGATCCGCGATCTGAGCTACGAGGTTCCAGCTCCCCCCCCCCCCCCCCCCCCCCCCCCCCCCCCCCCCCCCCCCCCCCCCCCCCCCCCCCCCCCCCCCCCCCCCCCCCNATTCCAGAAAGTGGCGATTCTTGAAACTTGGCAACACTATTTTCCTCGATTTTCTTTTAAAATCGATATTTTTAATGGATTTAAATGAAGGAAAAACAGTGCTGCCAACTTGAAAAAACCCCACTGCTTCCAGGGTTGAAAGGTCCGACCACAGGATCATGCTCTCTGGATCAAAATAAGAAATTTTTCCGTGCATAAGTAGCATATAGCCGATGTACCAATCTCGAGAAAATCGGATTTTTAAAAAGCTTTTTTCAGCAGTTTAAAACATCCTATCATACGAAGAAATGGCCCTGTCGCCGAGTCAAATATGCGGAGCCTCTTGTTCTGAACTGACTAAACGTGCGGTCTACTGAGAAAAGAGGTGTGATTTTTCCTCGAACACCAACATTTATCCACTTGATACAACTGAAACTGCTGAAAAATTCATATTTCAAATCCTATTTTCTTGAGATTGACACTTAGAAAGTTCGATTTTGAAAAAGCTCTTTTCACTCATGAGATCACAAGGAGCATCATTTTAAAAAGTATCGAAAAGTTGGCGCCAAATTTGTCGATATCCCGTACGTAGTCCTTTTTAGAGTCCCTTTATACTGAGAGTTAAGACAACATCCCATCATGGAGTCACAAACGGGAATAAAGATTATACATATACCAATTGAACGTTTTTCGTAATCTTTGATCGGCTCATTCTCAAATTCCTTTCTCCGTTCCTTCTCTCATTCCGTTTGTTCCTTGTTGAAACCGTAATTCCTCGGTCCATTCCAGATTATAATCTTTGCAATTGGTGAAAATGTAATCTTTACACATCTTTATGACACTGTTGGACGCCTAAAATACGGTAACCAATCAGAAATGGACTCACATTGTCTTAACTCTCAGTACAAAGGGACTCTAGTCCTTTCAATCCTGGATTTCCGGGACCAACCCGTGCCGCACGCGACGCGAGCAGCTGAGATTTAGTGTCGAAAGGGGTCAAACGCCGAAAACTAAGAGCGGCGGCCCTCTGCAGGTCGATTGTTTATCGGAATCGAATGACCTTGATCGATATATAGCGTTGCCGAAATAGGGCTTTATCGGTGTAGCTTATTCGATAACGATTCGACCCGCGGTTCGGTTTAGTTTCCTGCTATTTGGGGCAATGATGGGCGTGGGTGGAGGCGGGGGCGCGCGCCCGAACAAAGCTCGCAAGTGTCGTGCACCTGAGCAAACTTCGTTAGCCGCCTTTTCCCGACGTCCCGGACTTGCGGGTGCCGGCTGTCGCATGGCGGCCTCGTGTTGCAGCTTCGGATGCAGCTTCGGTGGTCACGCGCCACTCGTGCGCGCACAGCCTCGTCAATGGCCAACCCTCGAGCCGCGCTCTCATAGGCAGCGCGCGACGCGACGGCAACCGCGCCAAGGTCGAGCCGCCACCCGACCCTCGAAATTTTTCCGAATGAAATAGCTACTAAGGTGATTCGATGGACGCCATATTTTGTGTCAGAACGACATGCGATAGATCGCAACGATTGCTTCCATTTTTTCAGCTACTTGTAATTTTTCTCAAATTTTGAGATCGCAATTCTGTTGTCAAGAGAATAAAGAATTCCTTTACCGATTTTGCCAAAAAAATTCAACGAAATAAAGGCGTGGTTTTTTCAGAGAAAACCTATCGCATTCGTGTGCAGTTTCGATATCAGTATCGAATGCGATAATTTTCCTCTGACAAAACCACGCATTTAATACGTTGAATTTCTTTGTCAAAATTGGTGAGTGAATTCTTTAGTCTCCTGACAATAGAATTGCGTAGGCAATTAGCAATTGCCGGTAAGTTACAATCTACATGTGACGAATGAAAAAAGCGGAAACTTCAGAACCAAAGAAACTACTGAGGAAGGGTTGATTATTACGCTTGGAATTCAAAGAGACGTTTATTTCCTGTTGAGCCCACGGCATCAAGCACGGTACAATCGAGAGCTCGTGTAGTGAAAGCAGTGACCTTAGTTGGGTTTGGTTTGAAAGGCAACTAAACTAACTGTCTGGCAAAGCGGGGAGTATCGCTTGGATTTGGAGGCGCTCAAAGCCGAGGTCTTGTCTTTGAAAGTCCAAGGTGATGCGAGGCGAGTACCGCGTGTTACGAGCTGCCTGTGGAACCGTGGCTTTACAGAGAGGAGTTCATTAAAAATCTGGCCTAGCTACTGTCGCTACATAGTATGCGTGCACCGTTTCCAAAAAGCTCCCGAAAATCCCCCTTTTCTGGCACCCGGGAATTTCAGAATGCGGATGAAAATGGAACCTTATCATGAGAATGCTATTATGACTTTTAGCTTGAGTCCGTATCTGATTCTAGCGATACAGCAATTCAATTGTTACGTTTATCAATTTAGAAAGCGTGTATTATATTCATATTCGATTCGTAGGAAAAAATTTTGCGAATCGGATATTTTATTTGTAATTTCTTGGCACCAAGCTCATTCCAACGAAAGTAATTGGGTACACCCGGCTTTTACTTCTTTTTTTTTCTACCGTAATGGTTACTCTGATAATACATGGCGGTATATTCTTATCATGCGGCATGGTGCAAAAAATTTATGACTGACTTCCTCTCTAGATTAGCAAGCAGGCGACTACCACATTTTAGGAAAAACTCTCCGTTTCAGGCACACTGTATGTGGCTTTGCAAAAATTCGGTAGCCGAATCATTTTTTCTTATTATTTTAAAGTTTCCTCTCTAACACAACGTGGCAACGGTGTTGTAGAGCCCATGAATTTTTCGGTCGCAAATTATCCCGAATCCTGTGCGAGACGTCAGACGGCTCTTCCCGGAAACTCCTATCTATCTAGGCAGATGCGAAGCATTCTAATGTCCAGATTTATTTTTGGGTTCCCACTCCAGAAGTTCAAGGCTGATAACTTCCTCGTATTTGGTTAAAGTCTACCGAGATAACAAACCTGCCTGTCCTGGATTTAAGTCTGGACCTATTTCATGGTTTTATACTTCAATCCTTTCTAGACCGAAATAGTTTTAACGGCCAGAATACTGTCTTCATTAAATTTCAGGTCTCACTCCCGATTAAAAAAAATATCAGTCATACACTTAAGATTGATGAAAATTTCATCTTGGACCAAAAATTAGGTACAATTTTAGTGAAACCTTGATCTGTTATTTTTCAGTGTAATTTTGCCACTGTTGACTTAATTTTTACCCGAGAAATTAACAATTCTTAAAGTAAGTCGGACTTTGATATCGGAGATCGATATTTAATGTATTTTACTTTTAGTGGAGCTCCAACGTGAGTAACATAGCCGAAAATCGGAGTTGTAATCTTGCCTCGTCTTTATACTTTTCTCTTAATAGGAGAGATATCTCATTTGTAGCATAGAGCAGTGCGGCGCGTTGCGAGTGCAGGCCATCGCGCCTTCAATTTTGCACATGCAACATGGACGTCCGTTAAGTACGAATAGTTGTATCTCTGCGCCGTCGTCAACACGCCTCCTTTCCCCTGGTCTATTTCCATATTGTGTTCGTTTCCATTTGTTTTATTAAAGGCAAGACTTTAAAGAAAATTTCAAGGGAACCATCAGCCTTTACTTTCCTGACTAGAATTCAAACCTGAACATTATACGTTGAAGAAAAAAGTAACCTGTGAACACACCGGCGAGTTTATTTGGGGCTGTTTTCTTACTATATCAAAGACATGTCGCTAGAAACACATCCGTGTGTTCGGTTAACACGCTAATACGTTCCATTGGACCTTGTAAGCATCGATTTAGGATCTCGTTTAGGACTAAGTTATTTTTAATATCACACTATCTGTAGTTTAGGAGACAATAGGTCCAATCAAACGAACCGTTGTGATTTTTTTTTCTCTCCTTCTTTTTTTCCAGCAGAGCCTATGTGTGATGATGGAATCGATGTCATCGATATTTCCCCATTTGAAGCTATGACAAAAAAACGATTATTAGGGTGTTCGTTGCGAACACCCTGTTTATCGATCCTTTCCCATGGGTTTAGATGGCGGATCAATCGATATATTGCAAAGCACGCCACGCCACTGATTGTATTGACGAATTGTATATTTTAGTGTACGAAGCTGTTTTCCTACTTTATTCTGAGAGAATAATTTGAATTGCAAGAAGAAAAACACGACAACATCAGCTTTAAAAAACAATTCTCCAGACGCTACTAATTGAGCTCGAAAACAAACAAAATTCTCACTGTAATGCATGTATGGATAGGGGTGGAGTCCTTGCAGCATTGCATTGCCTTAAGCAGGATTTGCATGCAACTTTGATGAAATGCGAACCGCTTTTTCGAATCTGCCATTCTTCATGGGGATCAACATACGTGGGTGATTAAAAGGATAACAACGGATCAGCTTATCTCTCGCGTGGCACCCGTTTTAGTTAAAAATAATTCAGCGACTTAATGTGACTGAATTTGAGCTTCCTCCGTTAAAGTTACCCGGCTCAGGACACGCCCTTCATTTGCAAAGGAGAGGAATCTGTGCTGTCTCTTCCACTAGAAACTTCAAACTTTTTGTTTTGCAAGCTTTGTATTGAAGCTTTTACATGATGAAGAATCTCCTGGGCAGACTTTCGGGGAAAAAGATGTATCGCTCTTTTTTGGACACGTGCGTTTAAGTCTCCGACTTCATTTTTTTAATTTTTCGCCATTTTTCCCCGCTATTTTTCGCTATCGATTTAGCCACGGTTATACCTTAATCTAACGGGTAGCTCCCGGAAAAACTTGAACTGGATTTTTCAAAAGTCGCACACTCCAAATGTTCCTCACGAATAAACAGAAGAGTCTCGATTATTCGTTATTTGACTATACGCGGTAGGTCTGGTCCCAATCGCCGGGGATAATCGAGACTCTACTTTATTTGGAATTTAATTTGAAATTAGGAACTCCAATTTCTGGCTCAGTTTAAAAACAACTTACGCACCATCAGTTTCCGTATGGGCACGTGTGTTTTTAACGATGAGTCACAAATTGCAGCTCCTAATTGAAAAACGAAGTACATTTGTAATTTCGCTCTAATCTCAGATTTCGCCACTTGGACTGCAATTTTTTTTATCAGGAACTACAATTTCTGACTCAGTTTAAAAACAACGTAACTACCATTAGTTTCCCTTCGCACATAAGTGTTTTTACGGACGAGCCACAAATTGCAGCTCCTAATTGGAAAATGAAGTCCATTTGTAATTTCGCTCTATAATCTCAGATTTCACCACTTGGACCGCAATTTTTTTATCAGGAACTACAATGTCTGACTCAGTTTTGCACAACTTATGCACCATTAGTTTCCGTATGGGCACGTGTGTTTTTACGGACGAGACACAAATTGCAGCTCCTAATTGAAAAATGAAGTCCATTTGTAATTTCGCTCTAATCTCAGATTTCACCACTTGGACGGCAATTTTTTTTTATCAGGAACCACAATTTCTGACTCAGTTTAAAAACAACGTAACTACTATTAGTTTCCCTTCGCACATAAGTGTTTTTACGGACGAGACACGAATTGGAGTTCCTAATCCCAAAATGAAGTCCAATCGCGCGTCTGATTTCTTTACGGATGCGTCAATCTGCTCCCAACGTCCACCTTGGGGGGGAGGGGGGTGTCATCATGCAACTCCGCGAAGCCAACTAAATAACAAGAGTCAATCCGGCGAGTGTCCCGACTCTCCCCCATGGAGGTACTCTCGCGGTGCGGCTCAATCGTCGCAAGGACGGGGCTGAAATCGGACGGACGGGTGGAAGGTGGAGCAGCGAGGGGGGGGAGGGGGTGTCCATAAAACAGGGCTGCGTGCACCACGCACGGGAATGCATCCCGCGTGATCCCGCGCGTCCAGGAACGGAGAATCCGATCCCGGTCGGATTAAAACCCGGGACCGGGAAGGATGTGTTATTAATACCCCGCCACCCGGACCGTAACAAAATTATTATGATTAACCCCCCGCCCCCTATCCTCTCCGCGCTCCCCTCCCCTCCCTCCCCCCGCCTGCTCCGTTTGATCCTCTCGCGGTGCGGACTTTTTCCGAGCCGGGGATAGAAATGCCGAGATTGAGATGAGAGTGACGCGGCGGTGGCGGTTGTGACCTCGGGCCCTGGGGGGTTAGGAGGAGGGGTGCGCGGGGGAGAGGGAAGGCAAGTCATGGGGGTTGGTAAGTCGAGTCAATGTTCGCTCTAGCTTCGTTGCAACGTTGCCGTCAGTAAAAGGAGGATCTTTTTTCCGTATCATCGATAGCTTTTCACCTGCCTCATTCTTTAGGAGCAGCAATGTTTCTAACCTTTTATAATGGTATTCTCTTAAAAAGTATCGTTGTACATTTTGCCCCGATTTTCAAGTATTTTCGGGACTCTTTCGTTTTGCAACCTCGAAAGTTCTTTACTCGGCTTTTTTCAGGAATAGCTATAGTTCACGTTTTACATCTTTACCCCCTTAGACCCATCAGACACATTATCCCCTTGCCCCGTTAGACGCAATACCCCCTTCTCGTGAGAATAAATTTACTCTCATAAAGGTCATCTGTAGCTATCGATACTCTATACTTTACCAGCATTGTTTTAGACCTAAGAACGTCTATCTTAGTAGGGAATCTAGCTGTCCTTTTTGCGTGTACACTAGAAAAACAACACATTGGATCTAGAGTCCAGATCCTTGAAAACATTGACAAGAAGAAGGACTCTTGATTCAATCAGATTCAAGCTTAAATCAAAAGGAAATCCGCTCAAATTAAGAGACTTGGTTCTTGATTTAAGCTTAAATCTGATAGAATCAAGAGTATTTTTTCTTGTCGATGTTCTTAATAGTCTGGACTCTAGATCCAATGTGTTTTTTTTTTTTCCAGTGTAATTACAATCTATCATCGGACAATATCATTAAATTGGTTGATTTCAAAATGAGCGGTAACTGGAAAGAATAACACGTCCCGTGAGTCACCGCAAGAGGCTGTTTTGAACTTTAATTGGGTCTCCACAATTTTTCTAATTCATCGCTGAAAACTTGGCAACCGCGCCAGGTCGTCTCTTTCGGCTGCTCTTTATCCTTGTTTCAACTCTTTCTTTATCATGACCATAATTATTATTTTATCAATAAATGTAAATAACCTTCCAGATCACCAGGAGCGGGACTCTTGAAAGAGTTATTTTCTCGATTCGAAGAAGACGCTCTCTGTCCTTCTCCACCCCCCCCCCCCCCCCCCGCGCCCCTCCTCTCCCCTCGGGTGTCCCTCCCGATTTTTCGGCTGGGTCAACCGGAAGCGCTAGGTTGTGCGATTGAGCAATTACACGTGTTTGTTTATGCTAAAAAGAACTATGTCACACGCAATTCCTATGCACATAGTTCCTTTTAGCATGAATAATTTCATGTTTTAAATACCTGAAAGCATTGTTAATAGAAGAGATGCACCGGAAAAAAACATTGGATCTAAGGCCCGGGCTCTTAAAAACATCGACAAGAAAATATACGCTTGATTCAATCAGATTTTTGCTTAAATCAAAAGGAAATCCGCTCAAATTAAGAGGCTTGGTTCTTGATTTAAGCAAAAATCCGATTGAATCAAGAGTATTTTTTCTTGTCGATGTTTTCGAGAGTCTGGACTCTAGATCCAATGTGTTTTTTTTTCCCAAGTGAAGCTCATTTTGAGGTTTCTAAAGTGAATTTTGGTCAGAAGCATGTTGAAAAAAAGATCTGCATGTTGATATTCTTTCATTTTGCATTCCATGCGTTCGTACCTCGTCGAGACAAGAGTGTCTAGACGAATTGTCACAATATTGCCCAAATTTTCAGGTGCAATAATGTTTTATAGTATTGTTTTAATTTTTCAGTAGAATGCTCATTGAACATTAAACTAAAACACATCAGTAATACTCTCTAAAGTATATCTCAAATTGACACCGGCGTAAGACTTTTCATGCCAACACGGACCAAACCTACAGGAGTATTGACGAAATACTCGATAAATAACATGACATGAAATGTATGTGATGTAATATTATATACACTCATGAATTATCCCTTTACCGCTCACCGCTTTACTGGCTCAATATTGGCGCAATATTGCATCGATTCAAGACCCTCCTCCCATCCATAAAAACCAAAACAAAGCGCCGCCATTTTTGAGCCCTAAACCCTCTACGGGGCCCAGTGTCCATATTCCCCCTATAAATGTTCTATAATATTGCCTAAATATTTTTATTTTAATTGGATGGAAGAGAGAGAAAGATAGAAGGATAAGCTTCTCATGACCACATGACAACGGTGGAGCTGATGACTAATCCGAAGTGATCGCCAGACGAAAATCAGGGAGGCATATACTCTTAACTGGTCAGGGACGATGCCCTCCTCCTCACGGCAAACCCGTTTACTCACATACCTCGAATACTCTCGATTGATCCGAATTCAAGAGCTCTGGATTCCGTAAAACGCAACAAGTCTTGGGAGTCGACGGTGTTCTGAGATGATAAACATGTAGTTGGATAGCTGATTTCTGGAAAAGAGGGTTCTGATTATCCTCGTTATGTTTCAGGAAGGAACATTTTACCCCGATCAGTTTGGGTCTCGTGGAACCTGTGACTTGTGAGGATCCCAAGTTCGGATTATTCAAAAATATGAAGATTCAAAACCGAACAGCTTAATTATGTTTTTTTGTGTTTACAATTAGTTGTATAATAGATCAGGTCATCAGACTTCTCCAAGGAATTTTTCAAAAGAGCGTGATTCCAGTTCGATCAGTGTTGCAGAGCCTTATTCGGCAACTTTCTTCATTGAAGAATTGTGAATATTTAGATCTGTCCAGTAACTTTACACTTTACAGCAGTAGCGTGTCGTGATTTGCTGTACATCGATTGATCGGCCATTTAAACCTATGGAGAAGTATCGATAAACAGGGTGTTCGCAGCGAACACCTTAATAATTGATGATTTACCACAGTTCAAAATGGGGAAATATCGATAGATAGCAAAGCACATACGCCACTGCTTTACAGCATTTTTTTCTTCTTTTTTTTCATAATATTTATAGAAAATAATAAAGTTGCTAGGTGAAAGAACAGAGCCATGAAGCCTCGATTTGAGAAAAATCGGAAATTTTTAGACAATCCGGGGAGAAGGTACCAGTACCTACCCCATTACCCCCATTGCGATCAACGCCACAATAATTTTGATACCTGACGGACGACCGGTTAAAGAGAAAAAATTGGACAAGAAAGTAAAAAAGAGAATAATAAAACTCCAAATATGCAAATAATGATTTGGTTTCAGTGTATCCTACGTTTTAAGTGACATTTTTGTGATTCCTAGAGAAGCATGTTTGAAGTTGATACATTACTCGAGACCTTGTGCCCGGAAAAGTTTAACCTAGTACACTGGAAAGAAAAAAACATTGTATCTAGAGTCCAGACTCTTAAAAACATCGACAAGAAAAGTACTCTTGATTCAATCAGAATCTAGCTTAAATCAAGAACCAAGCCTCTTAATTTAAGCGGATTTCGTTTTGATTCAAGCAAAAATCCGATGGAATCAAGAGTATTTTTTCTTGTCAATGTTTTCAAGAGTCGGGACTCTAGATCCAATGTCGTTTTTTTACCAGTGTATCGTTCGATCCGTCCAAAACTTCCGCGATGATTCCCAATTTTTCATTTTAAAAATTGGTTGGGTTACGTAAACTCGAAACATTCAAACCTTGCTTGAAATGCCGCTAAACATATTTATGCCACGATCCTTTCGATTATAATTGATCAATTACGACTTCATAAGTCATCACAGCCTTTTAACCGCAGTTCTCTGAGCTGAGGACAGAAAAAGGAGAAAAAAAAGCTGATTCTACGAACATTGTATACAAACTCGTTTAAGTGACTTCTCTCGGCGCTCAGGACAGGCGGCCGCTCTTCACTCAAAATGTCACCGCGCTTGTAGAAGTGGCTCGAACCTGATTTTGATAAATGTGCTCTAGCCATAAGTAATACCTGACGTCTGAGCCTTTCATTTCATCCTAATCACCAGGTGTAATTTGGGAACTACTGCATTCGCGAGAGTCGCACTCATCTTCGCTACTTCGCTCACACCGATGCCGCCTCCATTGAGAAAGGCTTATTTCAGTGCTCACGGGGACCGAGTTTCACTTTTTTTCCAGTGCTAAAGGAGTACAAAAATGTTGTATTAGTCTATTTGTATTTAACATAAGACAGAGGGAGATGTTGCATGTGTGAGGAATTTGCGATTTGATTATGGATTCTTGTGTAAAGTTCGCGAGAAACACGATGGTGCCACTGGTTTTCTCTGAAATCAACTGCCAAGCTCAAAAAAAGCTCTCAAGTTGAGCCCAAAATGGAGGGGATATCCCACGCTATCCTGAGAGTCCACCTCTACATCAAGACGAACTCTCCATGCAAAGATAGGGAGCAAATACGTTAGCAGGGATGCCGTGTTCTCAGTTTTAGAGTCCCCAAATAAAGTGGCAGCCCTGTCAATGTACTTGCTCCCTATCTTTGCATGGAGAGTTTGTCTTGATGTAGAGGTGGACTCTCAGGATAGCGTTGGGATATCCCCTCCATTTTGGTCTCAACTTGAGAGCTTTTTTTGAGCTTGGGAGTTGATTTGAGAGAAAACCAGTGGCACCATCGTGTTTCTCGCAAACTTTTACATAAGAATCCAAAGTCAAATCGCAAATACCTCACACATGCAACATCTCCATTCCAATATCTTCTATTCATTAGCCACATGAAGGTGAACTTTTCGAAAACCGGGCATCGTTGTATTCGTGAGAATGGGTGTTTTTATCGAACACCCATCCGCTTTCTCGTTTGCGCGGTTTCGGAAATCGCCCACTAGGTAGCGTGGCTGATTTTCTACCTCATTTACGCCTCGGTAAAACTCCCTCTTTGCGGTGTTGCCATGCCGGGCAACAGAGATGAGCTAAGGGAAATACGGTGTATCTGATCTTGAATCCGATTTGGAGTTACGAGAAGTCGCCTCTGCAGGGCGACGCTCAGTGGATCGAATCAATTTGAGAGGTCGGACATGAAATTGTTTGCTAAAACTGCAAATTTTGATGTTAATTGCGTCACATTTTCAATTTCAAAGGGTGCCCCTTGTAGAAAATTTTACGAGAAAACCAATGGAACCACTTTTAACACGTCAAAGCTTTGTATAATCGGAGTTATAAGCATTTAAAGTTTCCAAATTTTGTCCGATCTCTCATTTTGACTCAATCCACTGCGCGACGTGCAGATTTTGCATTATCGCGCACGGAAAGGTTCTACCTGCTCGCTCGAGCGCGGGTCATAAATCTATGTGACGAATGAGGTGACGTCCATGACATCTCCCCTAATAAAAAGCCTGTTCAATTGGAGACCCCCGAAAATTTTCGCGTATGACGGTGGTGGTGACGAACCGGTCGAATGAATTTTCTCCCTACTCTAACGGAATCTCCAGAATAACGCTAAATACGGTGAAGAACCGGTGGTAGGATCTTAGGTAGCGACGTGAGTGTCAAAAATTAATTCGTGTGACTGTCTATAGGAAAAAAGACCTCAATCCTCGGAGAAAGGTTATGAGAAAGGTGGTTTGGATAGTTTAAAAAGAAGAAAAAAAATCGGATTTTGAGACTTCGTTTTAGAAAATTTTCTAAAGTCCACGCCATAAAAGATCACGCACTTTCAGAGTAAGACATGTGGGTATAGTTCATTATTAAAATTTAATTCAAGACTCAAGATGGTTGATATTCTGTCTCACCCTGAAAGTGCGTATAAACTTATTTGAGGTGAATTCCATGCCCTGAAAGATGATTTGCAAGCAACCTCAGTTCGTTTTTGTACCCATAGAGGGCGCTATGCACTATAATGTGGCCATTTTATGCCAAGAACACGGCAGATTAGCATTTTAAAAAGTTTGCTCGAGACTAAATTTTTTACGAATTTCAAAGCGGCATTACTCCGGCTTGCTTCGGTATAAAAGGGGGTTTCTGTTTAGAAAGATTCGTTGAACATGTGGTTTGATGTATCGGCTGGTTTAGAACAATTTACACAACCCAAAAAAAAAATAGGATTTAAGTTGGAAAATCTGAAAATGAGAAAATTCCCAGTTATTCCACTCTTCATAGCCATTTTATACTTTTAAGTATAGAAAATCTACCACAAAAAACCCGCTTCCGCAGATTACTAAATTGAATCAGTGAGGACGAAAACACACCAACTCAGTAACTCAAAAATGCTCAATTTTCATTGAAAACAGCCAGTTTCATAAAGGTCATTGAAATGAGTGCATCTGTTTCAACTTGGACCTTTTAAGTGTCCTTAAGTGCTTGCCTTTATTTACAAAAAATCTTTTTCTTGACTAACTTCTTCACCTTCTGTGCAGTTTCTTGTGTGTCTTGATTATTTTCATTTTTTCGAGTTGGTACGTTTTCGTTCTCACTGATTCAATTGACTTTTGAGGCTCTGTCAATATGCTGAACCAATCGATATCGATACAATCTCACCTGATTGATGTATCGAATACAATCCATATCTCTTTTCCTACGAACGATCACAAATGACTAACTTTATAAAGCTAAGTTTTTGTTTATTTTTTGCTTATTTTCTTAGTTTATTTTTTGCGTATTTCTTATGTTTATTTTTTTGTTTGTTTCAGGTAAGTGAAATGCTGTCCAAGTTTGAGTTCAAGGTAACGAGCCTCCAAGCGGTTACGTGAGTGTTTAATTAGCGCATTTCTACATGTCTTTCGAAGAGGGGGGAGGGGGGATCATTCGAAATGAATTCAATCAGACCGGACTTCGGATGAGCTCGTGCATTTCCGGCGACACGCGGCACGAGCCGACCGGTAATTACCGGGGGCCTAGTCTAGACTTTCGAGCTTGTTCTCAATTTCTCACCTCGAATACCGCTGTTTCGTGAAAAACAACACACTACAAGTCGGTGGGCGATGGAGGGGGGAGGAGGCTCTTACCGCTAATTGGCGTAGCAGCCGAGCAGCGGTGCAACATCACTCTCCTCGTCAAATGGCGCCCAACGCAGTTAGTCTAATTCCTCATTTTTGACAGAGAATTAGGAGCAGTTTTTGACTTCCTGCCAACTTCGGCTGGAGGAATACGGAACTCTCTCCGGTTACAGTGGATAGGGTTCAGGGTGTAAGTTAAAGGCGGCTTCAAGATTCTAGGGCGTAAGTTGAATGAGGCTTAAAGTATCTAGTGGATTACATTTTGCAATAAAGAACCACTATTTCTGGCCAATTTTAGAAACAACATACATGACATTGGTTTCCTTATGCAGATAAGTGCTTTAATGGGAGAGCCAAGATAGTGGTTCCTTTTTGCAAAATGTAATCCTAGTGTTGTACTGCTACCCCAGAATCTGCACTTTGAACGTGACAGATACAACGTAGATAATTCTGTCGCTTGAAACCACGTTTTTGAACCACGCGAACTTCAAATTTCTATATTTTTAAATTCATTTAATAATTTTGGCAGGGGGATAATCTTCCAGATCGCGCAATCTTGGATAGCTACAAAAAAAAAAAAAAAAAAAAAAAAAAAAATCATAGTATCCTCACAAAATCATCATTTCTTCCCCCGCCCATTTCGCCAAATTGTACTTAATTTTGTCCAGAAAACTATGAAATTGGATATTTTATGTATGTATTCATACTTCACTTCACCAAAAAAGAATGAAAGGAAAAGCATGTCTCTTTTCGTGGAAGGTGCTCAACCCCGATCTAGCAACTCTTGAAAAGCTTGGAAGATTTTCAACTCCTGATATTTGGAGCACTTTCGTCTCAAAATTGTGGTAGAAAACTACACCATGCTGTGATGATATATTTGGTAAACAAAGGTCTCCTTTCCTCTTGAATATTAGCAGGTGACAAGATAGACCAAGGTTGCAGTATTGATTCCCAATATTAAATTTTCTACCTTAACCTCAAAAGGACAATTTATGTCCAAAATTTGTCTCACGAGGAAATTGAGATACCCTTACGTAAGAAGTAGAAGGTTCATTCAATTACAGCCAATTAATTTCTCCGTTTTCGGCAGGAAACTGCGCCTGCGCACCGCGCTGCGCGGGCCTCGCGGTCCGCGGGACCGCGCATGCGCAGGCCCTAGTTTACGCGGCGGTGACTCAAACGTGCGTGCGCGCATCTTCCCACCCTCCGCCCCCCGCCCCCGGGATGCGCCGCAGTGCAACTAATTACGAGAGCAAGCCGGCCACGTCGCCCGCAAAACCGCGTAATTCGGTGGGTTTTCCGCGGCGGAATTGAGTTATTATCGCGGAAATCGGCAGCCGTGGGCGGGAGCAAGGAAATAAGTAGCTAATTAGCCGCCTTGGCTCGTCTCCGCGTCTTGGGCTTCGGACTTGCCATATTTGGAAGGGAATCCGAGAGTAACGCCCGCTAACAAGTCGACACTTGCGCCTTTTTCGCCCGCTGGGTATCGAGAGGAACGAAAGAATTTAATTTTCTCCCGATTTTCGTTAATATTCTGCAAAGAATTCTAGGATTTGATCAAAAAATTCTCTCGCAAAAACGTGCTTTCTCGGGCGATCAGGATTCCGAATTTTTAACGAACCCCGCGACGGCGTGTGTTGTCCCGCGGGTGGTGAAAGGTGGATCCAGGGGGCTACCCCTAGAAAATTTTCGAAATTTTAGAGCATCTATGGCACACAGTGGGTCGTGTCAGTAGGAGAGGTCGAACCAAATTTGGAAACTTTATATGACGATTATTCTCTGTATATACAAAATTGGTTTTTCCGTGAATTTTTCTCATAAAGTCACCCCTTAAAATTTAAAATGTGACGAAATAAACATCAAAATTTGCAGTTTTAGTTTCACGACCGACCTCTCTGATTGACTCAATCCACTGTGCGGCATCTACCATGCAGGTTGAGTCAATTTCATGATGAATATACCAAATCTAAGCGTTCTTCGCACTTATTTCCTCCATTACTTCCGTCTCTCTTTCATCCCCTTTTCTTCCTCCTTTTATTCGGGTGAACCGGGTGGGTGTCCCCCCTCCTAGATCCACCCGAAACCCGTGTTTCCCGTGATTGGACTTTCTTCTTCAGGGTCGAACTATACCTGAGGAGTCAAATCACAATTGCAGTTCAAAATCAGGCAACTGGCGATTGTGTGTGAGCATGTGAGCATGGGACCCGAAAAAGCAGCCCTTTCCCAGCGCGAACGGGTTCTCAACGTCAGCAGCTCGTTAATGAACAGACAGCGAGACGCCAAACGACTCAAAGCTCCAAGCGCCAGGAGAAAACTATCCGCCGTCCGCACGTTATCCAACCTAAGTTTCGCACTCGAGCTCGTCTGATTCCCTCTGATTTCATCGTGTGCGATTCTCTCCGCAATGATAGAAATTAGGGGCCCCTTTAATAAGGATGAAGAAAAATACTATTATGTAGGGGTATTATTGACACTGATAGACAAGGCGATAGACAAAGAAAAAATGGAGTGACAAGCGCTTCGCGTTTTGCGTTATATGTATGTTACTCTCACGATTTTACACTAAGGAGGAAGGTTTGTTGAATTTGTTATTTTTATGATGCAATGTCATAGGCGGATCCAGACACTTCGAACGGGGGGCGAAAGGAGGGTCCGGAGGGCTTTCTCCAGAAAATTTTCGATGGATCTTTTTAAACGTAACCTGCCTCAATCACAAGATAAACAGGATTACATTTTGCAATAAGGAACCACTATCTCTGGCTCTCCCATAAAACTACATATCTGCACAGGGAACGAATGGCGTGTATGTTGTTTCTAAAATGGGCCAGAAATAGTGGTTCCTTATTGCAAAATGTAATCCAACTGTATGATGCCCCCTGAGGAAAGGAGATTCTAAGAGAAGGAACGACTAAAACTACGGCCCTGGCACTGATTGTACGCTCAGCATATTCGACCGATGGTTCCTTTTTTTATCCTCCTCCTTCTCTTCTTCTTCTTCTTCTTCTTCTGTTTTTTCCCTAATTTAAGTACGTCCTGATGTGACACACAGGGTGATTCAAAAGTTCCGCACCAGCACCTGGCATCACCCCTGTATTTTTTTTAACAGATCGACTTCGAAACTTGAAATTTCGTGAGTGCTCTTAAGTCAGCGGTAGCGACTTTTGGGAACTCCCAAAATTTTGAACCCCGGATCTCCCCCGCTGAAAAGGGGCAAGAACCCTGAGGGCTAAAGGGGTGGTGCGGAACTTCAGAATCACAATTTACAGGAGCTCTGAGAGTCTAGTCTGTCCGACCAGAGTTACATTCACTCTACGAGAGAATTTTTTCGATGGTCCTGTACAGGCACACAGATTCCACCCACTGGGGTCGGCTCCTCCTGAAAAAAGTCGAAGAGCACACCTCAGTTTTGACGGTGCCGTCGCTTCGATCCCCCGAAGAGAAGAGACCCGACGCTGATCAACGGAGCGTATTTACCAATTTTAATTAACGGCAATTACCGAAAGGCAACCGGGGCCGCGATTAAAAAGCAATTACGATCCGTGTAGACCCGTTATTTTGCATGTCGGTATTCCTGTTCACGGAAGTGTATTTTACGAGTGGACAAAACGAGTGACTCCGAACCGCGGATAGTAAAACCTGCATTCCTGTCATGCTCCTGCATCTTGCATGCAGTTGTCGTCGCGCCCCTGACGTAACGGCGTACCGCTAGTTCCACATGAACCCCAGACTGCGTAGCGTTTTACGGCGAACAGGGCTCACGTTGAAATGAGATGAGTTGTGTGGAGTCAGAGCGAGCGAGCCGCGAGTGCAGCCGTGATACTGAACCGGGGGTTTTGTTAAGTCATGCGAGCGCGGAACCGTTGAGAAATGATGGAAATCGATTTCAAATGATAAGGTTTACGTAACCCAGTCGCGATTTCTTATGACAGTAGGTATAGTTAGAGTACCTTTATAGACAGGTATAGTTATAAAACCAATGAATTTTTTTCAAGTCATTTGCTAATGCTGGGGTCGCACTGGAAAATACTTCCTCTCTACCCTAAGGGAGCTAGAAAGTAAAAACACATTGGATCTAGAGTCCAGACTCTTAAAAACATCGACAAGAAAAAATACTCCTGATTCAATCATATTTACGCTTAAATCAAGAACCAATCCTCTTAATTTGAGCGGATTTCCTTTTGATTTAAGCTTAAATCTGATTGAATCAAGAGTCCTTTTTCTTGTCAATGTTTTCAGGAGTCTGGTCTCTAGATCCAATGTGTTTTTTCTTCAGTGCGATTGGAAGAACGGTAGTTCAATCAAAATTCGTCCTCATTGAAAGTGAATGATATCTCTTCTTCATCCTCCTCTTATTCTTCTACTTTCAATTCTTCTCTGCCCTATTCGAAAATGAGAAATTAGAGAAAACTAGATTCGGAAGTGAGAAAATATGCCGCGTTGTGAAGCCACCTGGCAGCATTTACCATTCAGACACATAATGAGGGGTTTGGAGGACATGACGCATAAGTGCAGTTTTTTAAAAAAAAAAACTGAGGTATTAAATGACTTTAAGTAAAGCTAGTCTTATTTCATATTTTGTTTAAAATTCACTCCCAAATTCCAATTTTTAAGCATCAAAGTGTCAGTTGGAGCCTTCTCTCCACCGTCAGGATCCATGTAATTTCGAAACTTCAAACGCGTATTTCTCGAAGTAGCAAAAACTGCACTTATGCGCCTTTTCCTCCAAGCTCCTCGCACATGCATTTTAGTAGATTTGGTTATTTTCTCATATTGCCACCAATTATCGCTCAACTTAGAAACCAAGGATATCCCCCTGCTCGGTTCTCCTAGCAATTTCATTTTCAACATGAAATTTACAAAATTTTAGACACGCGGAAAAAATTAAATCGCTGGTTTAACAATTAAATTGCTAAAATAAGTGACTGGAATATTTCAACGTAGATTTTACAACAAAACAATGCTAATTTAACCACAGTTGTAAGCTAATTTAACCACGGGGTTGGTTAAAGTAGCATTTTCTTGTTGTAAAATCTACGTTGAAACATTCCAGTCACTTTTTTTTAGCAATTGATTGTTAAATCAGCAATTCAATTTTTTCCGTGAATCTATGCCACAATCCTCCATCGGCTTGATTTTCCATAACACCAACACCGTCTCCATTTTGCCTGAGACTGACGAAGAGGGGGAGGGGGGGGCAGGAACCAGAGAGCCCGTTACACCCAGCAGCCCGTCACTGGAAGTGGGTCTCAGGGCGGAAGTGAAAGGTCGTTTATCAATGAATGGGAAACGGCGTGCGCGCACGGGGCACCGCGAGGGGGGGCCGNGGGGGGGGGGCGTCGGTCGCGGAAGCGGGGGCGTGCTTCCTAGTCCGTCGCGGCGTCGAGCCCAATCAGCGCAGCGCCGCGGCGCGGCGCGGCGCCTGCAGAGTGCAGTTGTAACATAACCTAAATGTCGACCCGGGTCGCGGCCTTGCTCTGGTCACCGACGCTTGGAAGTCGGACGTCGCGTCGTCGCGGGTCCCGCTACAAATTGGTCGCCGCGACGCCACCGACGCCGACGCCATGAATGGGCCCGCCACCGCGAGGATTCACCTGCCGGACGCTGTTGTCGGATGTCACCGTCGTCATCGGAGACTCAATGTTCTTGAAGCCTCGTTGAATGGTGGTGATCTCCGCAAGTTTTGCAGCACTGTTTTTATTCCGTTTGAATCTCACTGGGAAAAAAAACACATTGGATCTAGAGTCCAGACTCTTGGAAACATTAACAAGAAAAAGAACTCTTGATTCAATCAGATTTAAGCTTAAATCAAAAGGAAATCCGCTTAAATTAAGAGGCTTGGTTCTAGATTCAAGCTTAAATATGATCGAATCAAGAGTATTTTTTCTTGTCGATGTTTTTAAGAGTCTGGACTCTAGATCCAATGTGTTCTTTTTCCAGTGCTGTAGGAAATGATCGATTCTAGTACAGACAACTTATGTCAGTAAAAGTCAATTGTTTTATCTACATTTAAACGGACGAACCGATACTCAGTGTCGCCAACTCTCGAAAGCTGTTTCGACCGGTCCTTCGAATGTTATTCCTACCAGCAGTAAGCATTTTCTTTATAATGTGAAACCGTCTCCCAGCGGCCCCTCCCAGGGCAAAAGTCGCCGGCAGAAGTCAAAATTTAGTCCTAAGTCGGAAAGTTCATAAAATCTGGAAAAAGCCCTTGATATGGACTAAAATTCCTCTATAACAGGTCAAATTTCCAATCAGAGAGGGGTGGAGGAGGGGGAGGAAGAGGGGTTGACGGGGGAGGAGGAGGGGGAGCCGGGGAGGAGGAGAGGACAGGCATTTTGTCCCCTCTTATCCTCCCCAATTGGCTCCTCTACTATCAACGAGATAAGGGACCTCACTGTCAGTGCCTGGAAACTCATCGATAATTTACGGATATTATTGCTTTCTTACAAGCATATTTAAAAAAAAACGCACCTAAAAAAAGTTCCAAGTCAAAAGTAAAAATCTGGTTCCGTGGAACTTTCATGGTTCAGCATATAACTTCGAACAAGTTGTGCTTTCCTAGCATCGCCATGTCGTTATCGGCGCTAGTTGTGTCAGCAGTAAGATTAATAGACTACTTTAATCAGATGACCGGTTCGGCTGTGACGGATAAATTAGTTTTTAGTTTTTTAGGCACCGGTTTGAATTTCGAGGCGCAGCAGGCGACGCGACGTGACGTTGACACATGCAAACAAACGGCCGCCATGCGGGTGCCCGATGACGATCATAAAGACCATTGCTAATTGCCCATCCAATCTACATATACGTACCGTCAACCGTCAATTTGATCATAGCGAGTGCATCGAACTCGGAGCCTCCAACTTCTTCCCTCTGCCATGCTAAGGAAAAACGCCGTATGAACCGTCAGGCGTTGCCAAATCTCCTTTGATTAAACTATAATTTCCTGGTAAACATATCGACGGTGAAACTACCAAACCACGTATCTCGGTTTGCGACGTCGCAGACTTCCTGCCATACTTTATTTTTTAAATAGAAAACTACTCAACGTCAATTCGTGAAAACTTCCGTGATTTTTCCTCTTTGTGCGGAGAAAAATCTGTGAAAATTGTAAGGAATGATATTGATTTGATCTCCTTCAAAAAAATAAAATGTGAGTGGAGATTTTTAAACACCGCAAACGAGATACGTGGTCTGGTAGTTTCACCGTCGATATGGACACTTTCTTTCTGATTTTTTACATAATTTTGCTCACAATTTCACCTAAAGTCCCTGAACATTTCATGGAAAAATATTCATAACTTTCCTTGAAAATAAACATTTTATCGAAGGAAATTTGGCAACTCTCGAATGTTCATACGGCGTTCTTCCTTAGCACGGCAGTGTTGTGAGTGCGTGCTCTGCCGTGCTAAAGAAGAACGCCGTATGCGCCTTCA
>NW_017547705.1:1751911-1762365 GCF_001854935.1 Bemisia tabaci | reverse complement strand
AAAACTGCCCCCAGACGCGGGAAATTTGAAAAAGCGCGTTCCTAACAACGCAAATTGCGCAGTAAGGAGTGTATTTCAGACTTTTTTAATGTGACCATCGTAATTTTCGTGTCATTTAACCTCTGAAAAGTCTATTCGCACGGCTGTATCTCTTGCATGCAACAGGCCCATTTTGTTCGCAACTTCAACTAAAGTCCCTGAAAATTTCAAGGGAAAATATGTACATCTTTCCTCAAAAATAAAAATCTTATTGGAGGAAATTTGGCAAATTTTGAATGTTCATACGGCGTTCTTCCTGAGCACGCAGTATGCCTCGAAGCTCTCTTTGACTCAACCATCTCTTCTTTTCGGTAAATGAACGACTCCCCTTGGGATTTTATTTTTTGAAGGAGGAACAATCGATTTTTCCATCTCTACGTTACTTTTCCTAACCTCCTCACATGGGCTGTCAAAAAGTTATAGCATATGATTCGCGAGTTCGATTGGACTACATTTTGCAGTTAGGAACCACTATTTCTAGTTCGATTTAGAAACAACGTATGTACTGTGATACCGGGGGATTCAGTTACGAGTATAATAACCAATTTCTACGTACAATGTATGGAGTCTTCAGTGCATTCTGTTGTTTATAAGAGCGTTTTTACAGTGCGTTCACTCCAGACTGAGAAAAAAAGTCAGGTTACAGATACTGAGGCTCGGTTGCCCTGGTAAAAATCGGCAGTAGAATCTGTGTTCCAAAATACCATAGACCTACAGCCGGCTGTAAGATTTCCAATAGCTACTATAGCCGGCAACACAATTTCTTATAGCCTTTTATAGCCGGTGGCGATTAAGCAACAGCCTGGCGATAAAGTGTATGCAAAACGTTACTAATTACGGATCCTAGGACTTGGTGAGTTTTTGGACTACGGCTCTCTTTTTGGGCCGTAGTATCTTGATTTATTTTGCGAGAAAAGCCCCGTACTTTTGAAGGATGCCTGCCATTCCTAATATGTTGGAGCTCCTTCAATTTCGTACTTGATACTGTGCCATACCTCTGGTGTGAAATGGTTGCTTCAAGCGCCGTGGTACGCTGCGGCGCGGCGGGCGGGCAGCCAGCGCGAAACACGCATTGGCGCCTACAAACCTAACAGGGATACTTCACGCATTGCGCAATGCGTGATGTATCCCTGTTAGGTTTGTAGGCGCCAGTGCGTCGCCGCTCCGCTTTGTGTTAGGCTCTAATATTTAATCTCGCAGAGTCAGCGTTTTTCAACTCATGACTTTGAAATGTTTGCACACTCTGTATGGGTTATTCTCATTTTAATTCATGAAAAAAATATGTAGTAAAGGAAAATATAATGTGCGTTTTGTAAATATTAAGGTAATTCCGTATAAACTTAAGGGTTTACAAAGCACACGAATTTCCACACAATTTCTCCACAATTTCTTGTAGCCTTTTATAGCCGATGGCGAAAAAGCAACAGCCAGGCGACAAAGTGTAAAGCCCGGCGATAGGAACTATAGCCCGGCTGTATAATTTTTTATCGCTTCGTGTAGCCCGGCCGTATGATTTTTTCCACTTTCTACAGCCAGCTATATGATTTTCTATCGCCTTATTCAGTCGGCTATAAGAACTCCTATGGTATTTTGAACCGCAGCTTCTATCGCCAATTTTTACCAGGGTCATATCGATTGGAGCGGTTAAATTCAGCTAAACAAAGTCTATGTTGATGGGAACCGAATTATTTCGGTCAGTCGAACCAAGGTTCGGTTTCTGTGACCAAAAATTTCATTTACTTCAAAACTCCGATGTTCAATGTAATGAGTCGAACTTTTTTGATCAGGAATGGTCAAAGGTGGTGCGAAGTGGTGGGAACGCGGTCAGAGCAACGGAATAATTTCGGTCAGCTGAACCATAATCCGGTTTCTGTAAGCGAAAAGCTTCGATGCTCAATATGAACCAAAAACTTGGATGTTCCAACGAACAAAAAAACTTTCTTGTTCAACACGAACCGAACTTTTTTGATTCGTAGCTCCGTTTCTGTGGCTGTAATTGTCTAGAGTACCTGTATAGGCAGAGTACCGACAGATCGGTTCATGGAGGGCTTAGGGCCCAAAAGTGCAGCCACCCTTCTAACCAACTTCTAACGCACAAAATTTCACTGCCAGTCTGCAGATTCCAATTCCAGCCAAGATGGCCAAGAATGTACAGAAATGAGCGTTCTTCCGCGAAATTGAGTAAATTTATGCAAAAACTGAGTCAAATACGTGCTTAATAAAGGACGGTTCGTAACAATAGTATCAGTAAATCGCTCTGGATAATTGAAATTCATAGGTTGGCTGCTCTTTTGGGCCCTAACTTTATTCGCTGAGGCATCGGTGAAGGCCTGATGGACTTTCGGAGTTTCAGATCTGTTGGTACTCTCCCTATACAGGTACTCTATAATCGTCCGTCCCCAAAACTGGAAAACCTCCATCTTTATTAAGAACCGTAGTTTTTTCGGTGGGAAGTGGCGGGAAGGCGGCAACGCGGAGCGTTAAGTCGCCAAGCGAACGTAAGAAACGTAAGCGACCCGTTATGCGGCTCGGACGCGTTGGCTGGTGCTCCGGCGGCGCGGCGCGGCGGGACCTGAGGTCATTGACAGGGAGGCAGACGCGGCCGCGGGCGGCGCGAAGCGAACTCGCGGTCCCGATGCCGACCCTGAATAACAGCTGTGACGTAATCGGAATCGGCATTCACCAAACCCAGCCAACGTCGCGTCGCGACGCGCACCGCCCGCCAAGCGCGCGCGTCTCCAGTTCCGGTTCCTCCTTAACAGGTGTGTCCCACCGGCGCTGCCGAGTCTACCGCCCTCTCGTGCCGGCCCCCCGAACTAACCCTTAGCCCAAATTAGAGTACCTACATTGAGAGCAGAGACAAGAGACCCTCCACTGGCCTCCTAGCGACAGGTAGAAGCTTCTACTTTCGGGGTTTCAACAGTTCCTTATGGACAATTGTAAGGGAGCAGCAGTCATCACCCTAATTTCGGCTGTTGACCTACCTACATGGTCGATGATGAGCTTCGGATGACGTCATAAGCCAAACAGCTTTCCCAAACGTCGGCCATCTTCGGCTTGTTTGCAAAACGAAACTGCCAACACGTTGTTGAACATCAACCATGTAGGTAAGTCAACAGTAGAATGCTGAAGTCCAGAAAGTAAAAGCTTCCACCATGGCCAAGATAGCAGTAAATGACGGTAGGATACGAGGAGGGAGGTGTCAAAAAATTGAAAAAAATGGGTGGCGTAATTTACGAAGGAGTATAATTTTTGAAAAAGAGCCTTCTTTAAATGTGGGCTTGAATATTTACTTCTTTGGACTCGAGTTGCACTGAAAAAAAAAACACATTGGATCTAGAGTCCAGACTCTTGAAAACATTGACAAGAAAAAATACTTTTGATTCAATCGGCTTTATGCTTGAATCAAAAGGAAATCCGCTTAAATTAAGAGGCTTGGTTCTTGATTTAAGCTGGATTCTGATTGAATCAAGAGCAATTTTTTTTGTCGATGCTCTTAAGAGTCTGGACTCTAGATCCAATGTGTTTTTTTTTCCAGTGTGAAGCGAAAATTCTCCTAGATAACCTATCCTCCAGCACGTGCGAAGTTGTTCCTGTAGAAAACGCAAAATTTCTTAATTCGTCTCGCAAGTCGGCATCGACGGACGGGGCTTGCATAGCAGGAATTCCTCCGTGAATGGCAGCCCCGCGGATTTTGGAATGCGTCCAGGTTTCATGGGTGTTTCGTGCCTCTTGGCGTCGCTGCTCCAGAATTCTTTCTCTTTTCAGTCCGGGCTGGAACCCCGGATTTCCTAGATTCGGTGACCGGAGCGCCCTCTTGACTGGCCGGAGTTTAACTGGCGGAGTTTAACAACATTTTATCCAATGAAAATCTTCGAATTTCGTATAGTATATGGGTCACTTGCGCTGGTCACAGAATCGTGTTTTGATGCGTGATTCTTGTAGATTGGCTGAAAATAATGAGATCTGTCACTCGGTCACTCTCGAACGTTTATACGGCGTTCTTTCTAATTTGCAAGGCATCATGTATCTGACAGTGGCGAGGCGTGAATGATCGAATATCTTCCCCATTTGAAGTTATGGTAAAGAATCGAGTATTGAGTTGTTCATTGCGAACACCCAGCTTATCGATCTTATTACATAGTTTCAATGGCAGAACAATCGATGTATCCAAGCGCCTGCACCCGCTCCCATTTCGTTTCTCGAGGGAAATACGATCCGCACTTGAATTACTAAAAATTTTCACAGAATATGCTTCAAACAGGGAAAAGTACAGAGATGTACAAGAAACCACGTTGATTACTTTTACAATTCAAAAAGAATAGCGAGGAGTTTGCGAAGTCTCAAACTGAGATGCATGGTTTCCATTTCACCAGTGGCGTGGCGTGCTTTGCGATGTATCGATTGATCTGGCATTGAAACCTATGGGCAAGGATCGATGAAGAGGGTGCTCGTAAACGAACACCTCAATAATCGATTCTTTACCACAGCTTTAAATTGGGAATTATCGATAATCGATAATTCACGCCTCGCCAGTGCGTTTCGCCTATCTCTGTACCTGTGTAGAACAGAACAAAAAGTCTTTTTATATTTTTAGAACAAGCAAGACAGTGGCGCTCAGGAAGCTCTCATTGACGTTTCAGCCAAAATTTTTAACTTTTTTCAACGGCAAACTTTAGTGGTCCTATGTTTCACCGGTGGTGCTTATTGCTGAAATGCAACATTTTAAAAGTGCACTCAGCGTGTACTTATCATTGTGCGATTCCAACGGGTTTCAATCCTTGATAATTTTTTCTCAGGATTCGCGACAGCAACGCTGTAGGTATCCCGGTTGCTCTGACAACACCGTCCGGTGAAAGGATTCGAATCTAAACGGAAAGTTGTCGGCAAGCTTGTCGGGTTGTGCTCAAGAATTCAATTCGTTTACGTGGTTTCAGCAGCGAAAACCGATGCTTTTTCACGACCACTTGTCAAGGATGGTTGTCGGAAGCGACTCTCAGACACACTCTCTCATGATTGAGAATGTTGCTAACATTTAACCTTTACCTTTACTATACACTAACACACAAGTCGGCAGATAGTCCCGACTGCTTCCAGACACAGTGAGAACACTTTTTCGTAGTTTGGACATTGAGGTAGAAACGGAATGTTTTGAGACATAATCTCGGGCAATCGTGAAAAAATTTTTCATGACTTTTGAAGGAGAAAAATGCTGATCAAAACTTGCTGTAATATTTTAAAATTTTGAAAGTTCTTGTTAAGATTACCAAGATTCGTATTCTTTCCGAAAGATTTCGGTCATCTGAACTGAAGTTCGGTTCCTACTCCCTAGGACTGGTGGAAACTTCAGTCTTCTGGATCAAAAACGTAAGTGTTCTACAGGGCGATCTAAAATTCTCGCACCACCTCTCTAACCCTTGGGTTTGTTGCCTTTTTTCAGGGTGGTCCCTTTGAAATTTTGGGATCTCCTGAAAGCTGTTCCTTTGGACCTCTGAGCTTTTTCAAAAGTTCAAGGCTATATCAATTTGTTTGAAAGTTACGAGGGTGATGCCAGCCAGGTGCTGTACCGAAAAAAAGTTTGGTCTTATGAACCGAATGCACGGTGTCCAGTATCGGCTATTGTTCGGCTGATGTAACCGCTCTCTCGGTCCTAGGCACCGAATCCTCGGCCCAAGCAACCGAGTTTTTTCTATGGTTCGGTTTGGTTTGAAAGCTCGGTTGCATGAACTGAACACTTCGACCAATATTGAGCACAGTACGTTCGGTTCATATGACTGGTCTTTTTTGCTCAGTTGGAGGGGGCGGGACTTTTGGATCACCCTGCATATGAATTGGACCACATTTTCAGGCTCACTCAAAAAAGCTCCTTCTTGCATAAGGAAACTAATATCACCAGGGTGTCAGTAAGTCCGAAACTTCCGAAAAATCTGGAAATAGTACTGATTATTCAAAGCCGGTCCGGAAGTCTCGAAAAAGTGCGGAAATTCCGCAAGAAAATCCGGAAATTCCTCCATTCTTTGTCATTATTGAGCGAGAAATTCAAATTTTTGAAATTTTTCGCATTTCGTCAAATGGAGGTAGGTACTGAAAAAGCACGAAATTTTTCTGTTGAGGAGGTACAGGATTTCTTTGGGAAAGTACTGTAAAAGTACTGGTTTTTGGCCAGCCTGTTTTAGTAGACATCGTGATCACATATGCTGTTAATACTATAATAAGCCAGAAATTGTAGTTCTTCATTGCCAAAGCAGTCCAATGAAACTTTAGTCATTGTAATCGAAGTGTCTCTCTCCGCGTGATGTTCACGTTCTACTATTCCGTATTTTCCGCACCCCTGTCCCGTTTTGTCTCCGTGTGCGGCAAGTTGCGTCCCGTCTCCTGTGTCTGGGTCTACGGCTGCGTCTGGGAGGAGCAATTAATGTAATTACGGAGTTCCGCGCATGCGCGCAAGCTTCGAGAGATCCGCCGCCGCCGCGAACACAACGCACGATAAAACGATCGTCCCGTCGATCGCCGTCGTATCAGCTTCCTCGACGAATAAATCCGTTTTCGCATCCGTCCACCCCGCCCCCTCCTCCCCTCGGGTCCGCATCCCCCCTCTTCTCCCCCGCGGGTCCGCCCGCCGAATGACTCGCCAAAACATGGTATCCGACTCCCCGAAATCCTTTTTGTAAGTCTTAGGGCACGAGTAGAAATCGGAGTGGCAACCGAAAGCCCCCGTACCAAGAAGAAGCCAATGTTGAAATTACCATAGGGGCCGTCCATAAATTACGTCACGCTTTTTTCCGCCATTTTTGCCCCCCTTTCCCCCTTCGCCACGCTTTTCAGACGTAGTTCCCGTTCCTTTAACACGTAAAAACAAAATGGCGTAACGCTCTCCTCGACGACACCCCCCCCCCCCCAGAGAATCTCATAATTTATGGACGGACCCTTATCAGTGGTGTCAGGGTATATGAACTCTTGATTTATGGTAGTCATAATCTCTACATTGATATTTTTACCATTACGGTAATATTGTTATCATTTAATGGTATGAATACCACTATTGTCGGTCATGACTACTCGTTAGTGGGAACTCATACAAAACACCACCAAGTAGTTTTAGCCATGGTTTTTTCTCCGCGCGGAAATTCCCAATTAATCTCGGGAAAGTTTGACAAGAATACACACACACCCACCCTCACAGATACTTGACTGTAACTTCACACTAACTTCCTCGAGAGGGCTACCGGTCCGATACTTCATTTAATTTCTATGCTGCCTCTCCCAATAAATCAGGATTTTGTGCATGTACTTCTCTGTGATAAGGGACAAAAATACAACACAATATAGACTTCTAAAATTGGGTCGCTCTAAAAGTGGCTGTCTAACGGGAAATCCGGATGTGAGCAAGGATGCTGTATACTGTGTACAAATTTTAAGAGCAAACGCTGCTAATGAAACGGGAGTGGACCCGCCTATTTCCATGTTGCCTGGAGCCGGGAATAGATGAGAACTAATCAATAAGGTTACCGCCTGTGTCAATAGTAACACCTGAGTAAAAGAGGCAATTCACAACAAATGTTTATTGGCCCAAGATGCCTATTGTTAGACGCACGAATCTGTTGACTTTGCAAAAATAATGAAGACAGATTACTCCAGCGTTGTTTTTCACTTCCTCTCCAGGGTTCCCAACGTAAGACGCATACTGTACCGACTGTGAACAAACGATGAGTTTTTCAGATTAACAATTACCAAAAAATGCTGTTAGTACCCTGAAAAAATCCAAAAGAAACACTGGAAAAAAACACATTGGATCTAGAGTCCAGACTCTTAAAAACATCGACAAGAAAAAGTTCACTTGATTCAATCAGAATCTAGCTTAAATCAAGAACCAAGCCTCTTAATTTAAGCGGATTCCGTTTTGATTCAAGCAAAAATACGATTGAATCAAGAGTATTTTTCTTGGCACAGTTTTCAAGAGTCTGGACTTTAGATCCAATGTGTTTTTGTTTTTTTTTTCAGTGAAGATGAAGCATAATGATCAGGAAAATTTCGCCAAAATCAACATCACAAACTTCAAAAAAGGAAAACTCCAAATTCTATTGAAAGTTTTAGCCCTCGGATCTGTTCCCCACGGACGAAACTCAGTGATACAATTTTTTTTATCTTGGCAAATTGCGTACATTTTTTCGTAAGTTTTTTTGCTCTTCGACAGGTATCTCGGTCGATCGAATTTTTACGATGATGCATTCACCTTTAATGTTTTCGCTGATGAGGAATTAGTGAATTTCGTCAAAGTGACGTTATGCGGGTCAAGTTTCAAATACATTGAAATACATTGAAATACATTGAAATACATTGAATAATACTTTCCTCGCCAGTTGCTAACATCGTTTTAACACAATAGCACTAATTGTAAGTTGTAATCAGAATAAGTTGACGGGCTTAATCTCTTGAAACGAAAAGTTAAAAGCAGTGGCGTTATCAACAGAATTCCGTCAGCTTTTTTACTTTTTTTCAGGATACATGTACAGTTCTAAAATTTACTGCAAACTAATAGAAGCGTGACAAAATTTAGATCTTACCGTACATTTGTCCGAAAAGTAATATCGATTGTTTTACAAACATTTAAATGAACCAGCGTTGCCAAATTGCTAGAATCACAGCCGCCATTGATTCCAATGTAAATCAGAATTCAGGGGTGCAAAAAGTTCTTCGGCCTACGCAGTTTCGAGCAAGTAGGCATCCAGCCTACGCACCATGACGTCGCGCGCTCAAAGTTATTTTCGCCAAAAAAAGCGCATTCGCATTAATTTATTTTTCAGAAACTTCAGTAATTTTCTGCGTTCAGTTCAGTCTTTAGAATGAAAGATTTGTTTTATTTCTGTCACTGAAGTGAACGTTTGGTTCATGCATGTATCCGCTCTTTTTTCATCGGTCTTTCAACCTTCTGAGTTCGATTATACAAAACTAAAAGTTGGTTTAAAGTTGAACTTATTTTTATCGGGCTGCATTATGTTGATGAAATTAGTGATCGGGAGAAAGGTAATTTCATCAACATAAAAGTTGGTTGCCGAACCAGATATAGTTGGGATGATGTACAGCACCATGTTTTCCTTCATTTTGTGGATTAAAAATTTTATCTCCTCGGAGGTAAAATAGTTTTATTAGGTGTTCCGACTCATCCACCTTTTCTACTCCGCGTTAAAGTCTCTGAGTCAGCCAGAGAGTTCACGTTCTCCTTCATTTCGTCGATATGCAATTTTAGCTACTCGGAAGTCGAAATAGCTGTATCACGCGTTTCTGACCATCCTACTTTTTTCCTCTGCGTTAAAATCTTGTTACTTCGTGATCATGATCGGATCTGTGGAAAGAGATCTATGACAAGGAGTCTACCAAATCGCAAACGGAGTTACGTGGTTTTGAGCTTTGGCCATCGCATCGATATTATCCTTCATAATATCTTCGAGACATTTACGGCTGGAATATGCCGTAGCTGTGCACAGTGCACGGCGCCACGTTAAAGGACGGGAGAGAGCGAGAATTTGGCGCAATTGTTCCGGTGAAGTGAAGGGATAGAAAAAAGTTGAGTGGATAAGGAGCGGTTGACCTAAAGTACCCCAGCATCGGATTACGTCATGTTTATAATAGATGCCTGGATGTTTGCATTAGAAAGGAGGCAAGTTTCACGCGGGTTTGTCTCCGCCCCTTGAGGCCTGCCTCCTCGCATGAACTTATTGTCAAGCTACATCAGATCAAGATGAAGGGAGAAAGTGAGAGGGAGTATTAGCGTAGTTGTCGAGCTGCAATAAAAAAAAATGGTTTTTTTTTCAATGGTAAACTTCTACAGATGCACCAAAAGCATACTCACCATGGGATCGAAGTGAGAATTTTCTCGTTACCGGGATGGAAATATTCCCGGGAAAGTTCGCAAGAATTCTCAGAAATTTTCCCGGAAGACAGACACGCGGGTGCACGCACGGATTTTTCGTCTAAATTTGAAAATCCGATTTTCCACCCCACGTGACAAAATCGCTCTATTGCCAATCTTGCTTCCGAAGGAGAGGGTTCCCTCCTTAATGAACTTTTATGCATTTTTCATGGAAGTCGTAACACCTTTACAAATATTTTCTGAGTATGAGAAACATTTTTGTCTGTCTATACGGGTAGGGGGAAGGGGCATGTTGCGTACATTTAGCAACAATCAGAACTATTGAATAACTATTCACTTTTATAATAACAATATTCATAATAATGCTGTGGATATGACTTTATTCACACGGATTTATAGCGTTACAATGCGTATGTATATAGAACTCTGTTACCACGGAGACATATCAGGTTGAAGCTTAATTAGCTTTAACAGGGCATGAACCGAACATTATTGACTTCTCGCACGAAGTTCGGCGTATTATGTGGCTACACAAGGTTACACC
>NW_017547705.1:1661529-1751888 GCF_001854935.1 Bemisia tabaci | reverse complement strand
ACGAGAAATATGGGGGAACATTGTAGGAGAGCCGGCAGAACCCATTTTTCCTTCATGGAACTCACCATCTTGTGTCGTCGTCCCCTTTCTTTAAATTTTTTTCCATTGGAGATCAATGCGGTATTTTTGGAGATCCGTGACACCCGGCAACACTGCAGCGCGGCTTGGAGTTTTCTCCCACAACAAATCGCGTCATCGAACTGCACAATCGAAGTTTCGCTAGGAGCCAGTTTTTAATGGAGGAAAAAATCGCCGTCGAATCGGTGGAATTTTTTCCCCGTTGGTTTTTTTCGCTCGCGCAATTGCCATAGCCGCCATCGGAACTTTCGTTTTTAATGCCTTTTTTATACGAGGCCCAAATTTGAATTGATTTTCGATTCCCACGGTGACTGCTTGATGTACCTCTAGCCTTGGGCCCGGATCCCCCGTTGGCATTTTGGAATTTTGAATGCGGAGCTTTAAGCGTCGAATTGCACATTCATAAAATGTCGCTATTTTTCTTGATCGAAATAAAATGCAAGCACGAATAAAATGCAAGCCGAACTTTGAGAATCACTAGCATATATTCTCAAGGTGCATTTTGCATGGCCACAGTGAGGGATGAGGGAACCAGCGACGGAAAGAAGACCCCTCACTGGTATTATAGTAATAGTAGAATCATTTCTTCATGACAGCTATACAGTCATTTGTACCACGTTAAGCAGAAAGGAACCAAGCCCTTATCAGCTATTGCTAAATTTAATCGGGCAATTTAATTTTTTTCATGAAAACAGTTGTACGTATTTTAATGCATATTTCAGTAAATTTTTTGCAATGTGCGAAGCAAATTTCTTGATATTTTCAAAAAAATTTGCTCGAAAGTTTTTGCAAAAAATTAAATTGCCCAGTTAAATGTGGCAATAGCTGATAGGGCTTGATTTCTTTCTGCTAAACGCGGTTCATTTCACCTTCCTGTTAGCTGTTGAGCTTCAAAATAAGGGGTGCCCATTGACTAACGAATCAATCAAGTAGTCACCTAACAGGTAACCAATGAAAAAAAAAAAAATTCAGAATGTACCATCGATAACGAAGGTGTAATAAAAATACGTATCTCCGTTCGTTACGCACGGTGGGAGTCAATGAGAGAGGTGGGACTTGACATTTTCGGTTAGAAATGCAAGTTTTGATGTTTATTGCGTGCTAGGTATAATAATTTTGAGCCGTGATTTTGAAAGAATTTTTTTTTTAAAAAAAAGCAATAAAAACCCCATATAAACTGCTAACTTGTGAATATTTACGGAGTCATAAGTTTTCAAAATTTTCAAATCTTGTCCGACTTCTCACACTGACCAACTTCACTGTGCAAGTCACAATTTTTTATTTTTTTTATTTTTTTATTTTTTTTTTTTAAAAAAAAAAAGATTTTTCGGGATTTCCTATTCAATTTCTCATTTTATTCCAAATTATCTAGCAAAAAAAAAAAAATTAAACTAAAATACAAGAAAACATATTGTGGCTTCTTCTTTCTTTAAAAACAAGTAAGACGTAAGACTCAGGGATTTTTAAATGTTGCAATGAAGTTACGCATTTTCGATTTTCGACGCACGAACGCTATGTCCTCCTTTTGAGGTAATCAATCATCGATAAACGATTCGACGGCAGTGCAATTGACTCATCAATTGGATGTGTATTCGTGTAATGTGTTCCTCGAGCGATTATCGGCACTCTTTAATGGGTTTGTTTTCCTTTGCAGAATATGACGGAGGTGTTCAAAGTGACAGAGGAAGATTGGAATCCAGGTGGTTGCGCTGGCATGCTGGAGGTGAAGCCGCAAGTAGTGATCCATGACCGGCTTATGACCGACGCGGTCCTCGGCGCCTGCAACATTCCCATCAAAACAGAACACTCTTACTGCTCCTCACAACCCGAGAACATACCCGACTCAGGACTCGATAAAATTGACGGTAAGCACCTCTTCCTTCATCTGGCTAAATGTTTTACACAGAACCAAAAAATAAAAAGATATCTTCCAATTCTGCTGTGCTTATAAAAAGCCCCGCACAGTGGATCGAGTCAATTAGAGAGGTCGGACATGATGAGAAATGATGATGAGGACTTGAGATGAAAAGGAGAAGTCTTCGGCGCGGTGATCGGCATATAACACATATTAGCGCCTACAAGACTGCACGAATACTTCACACATTGCATCAAACACAGCGCGGTCATTGCGGACAGCGTGAAACGGATAGCGCCTACAAGACTGCGTGAATACTTCATGCATTGCGTCAAACACAGTGCGGTCTGCGAGGCGCGGCGGAGGAAGTTAAAATCATTAATCCACATTTATGTCTGTTCTTTCATAATTTTTTCGTTCATTTCTTATGAATGGAACGCCTTGTCCACACAGAGATAGGTTTACGAAACTTAACTTTCGCGCAAAGTTCCGTGAACTTTTGCGAGTAGTGTTGACAGGGCTTTCCCAAAAAATGTGTTCAACACGAGTAAACGCGTCTTATTCCCCCTCCCCCGCTAGCACGTTCATTTGATGGTTTTCATTGATGTTTCAAAACGAATGAGAAGGGGGTGGCAAAATACTAGCGGCCCATGGGCGGCAAGTAGGTAAATCCGGCCCTGCTCCTTAGTGTGCCGCAATTACTCCTGTGTTAGTACATTGGGGAAAAGAATGAAAGGCATAATACTCTAATCTTGTTCCTTCATTTCTGAATTTTATTATTTTCTATTTATCACAAGTGACTTACAAATTGCAGGCGGTTGCTAATTGCCTGCAACTGATATACTATCACTGCTAGTCTCCGAAACAATACAATGAAAGCAATGCAAATGCAGGTTTGAAATTGCAGCGTTTGAAATAAAACCACAGAGTGAAATTCGGAAAGAAGCTATTTTCCTTAGTCTGGAAAACCGCGAATACTAACGTGAAGTTGCAACATATGAGCAACAGTTCAAAGCAAATATGCCCTTGTCGCATCGAGCTCCCGATCGATTCTTTAGGATAATCTCTTAAAATTCTGACGATTCGGCAACACAGCTGCGCAACATAGCTCATTCGGGTGCCGAATGGGGTCAAACCCGGGCGCCCGTATGCGGTGCGGCGCGGTGTTTTATCTGCGGATTATTTTTCGCCACGCTTTTGAGCATTACTGCCGTGCTAAGTAAAAACGCCATATGCACATTCGAGAGTTGCCAAATTTCATGTAGTTAAACATTTATTTTTCGGTAGGGTCATGAATTTTTCCTCTTGAAATTTTCGGATAATTTAGATCCAATCGCGAATGAAGCTCTCTGAAAAATCGGAGGAAAACTATTCACAGCCTCCTCTGAAAATGCGTATTTTAATAGAGCAAATTTGGCAACGTCTGATTGTTTATACTGCGTTCTTTCTTAGCAAGGCAGATTAGGCACTAGCCCGGCTGCCGGCATGGCGCATGGCGCGGAGATGTGAGCGCTCCTAACTATTCCCTGGTTAATTACTGCCTATGTCTGGTGACTTTATACGCGCTGTAACTGGTTCTCACAGCCGCCTTCATCGCGAATCGGCCCGTTGTAGAGTAGGTTTTCCACTTTACCCTCAGGCAAATGGCAAAGAACCTAGGGTTCGGGAGTAGACTAAAGATAAAAATTAAAGTACAGTTTATGTAAGTGAAATTTTTAAAAGTGTTACCTACCAATAAAAATGCATAACACCATTTAAAAATAAAAACTAGGATTAGAAATATGAGAATAATTTCTCTTAAAGTATAGTTAAAGAAAGATTCACAGGTTACAGGCTAGTTCTTAAAGCATGCATTTTATCAGATGCTAAGGCAGAGTCAAATTTTGAAGAGCCTCTAAGTCACTACAAGACGATCGAAACTGTATTATAAATCGTGAAAAATCACTAATTTACCCAAGTCGTGTAATGACTAGAACCTCCGAGTTTTCCAGAAATTGGAATTGTCAATTAATCAATGTAACAATTTTTCCTCAATTTGACATTGGAATGTGTTTTACATCATTTGCCTCCGTCAAACTTTAAAATATTCTGTATTTCATGAAACGTCCGGCAATTTTGAGATTATCGCCCACTCAGTGCTAAAATTTCAGTACAATCATGAACTGAACAGTCGGCGAAGAGCTTTTATCTACTTTTTTTGAGCACTTTCTCCTCAAAATGAATAATCCCGGAGTTTCAATCTGAACTAGGATTTGGGCTATTTGAGAAATATCTAATTAGAACATTAGCCTGCGATAGGGATATAAGTATTGAGAGTTCTGAAAAATACTTATATGAGACTTTCTACGTTAAATGGGGGCAAACACAAGAATGAAGGAGTCTCAGATTTGGACCGCGTTAAACAGAAAGGAACCAAGCCACATCAGCTATTGCCAAATTTAATTGGGCAATTTTATTTTTTACGTGAAAACGGTTCTGCGGATTTTCGTGGAAATTGTAGTGAAAATTCTCCATAGTTTGAAGCAAATACCTTGAAAATTTCAAAGGAATTCGCACAAACATTCTCTCGTAAAAAATTATACTGCCCAGTTAAATTTGGCAATAGCTGATGTGGCTTGGTTCCTTTCTGTTAAACTCGGTCCATTTTTAACAGTGTATCAGAGAATCTCGGGATCGATAGGTTTTTCAACGAAACCCCCGAAATCAATAAACTTTAATCATTCGACAGATGAACACGAGGTAAAAAATGACGATTTCAGGGTCACCAAGTAGTTCCATCGGATGTTCCCTCGCGGCCTAGTTTAAGCCTCAAGCGTGAAGGATCGCATTGAAAAAAAAAAAAAAAAANCTTTACCCTCAGGCAAATGGCAAAGAACCTAGGGTTCGGGAGTAGACTAAAGATAAAAATTAAAGTACAGTTGGATTGCATTTTGCAAAAAGGAACCACTAGCATTGCAATGATGCTAAGATTGTGCAACTTCATCTTTTGCAATAAAATTGCGGAAATCAAGAAAAACTATGAAATTTAGATGGTAATTTTTGTCCTAAATTTACAGTTTTTAGCGAGTAAAATAGAAACTATTAATGGATAATCGGGTTTTTCCTCCAAGACAAAAGAAGTTGCACAATCTTAGCAACATTGCAATGCTAGTAGTTCCTTTTTGCAAAATGCAATCCAGTTTATGTAAGTGAAATTTTTAAAAGTGTTACCAATGAAAATGCATAACACCATTTAAAAATAAAAACTAGGATTAGAAATATGAGAATAATTTCTCTTAAAGTATAGTTAAAGAAAGATTCACAGGTTACAGGCTAGTTTTTAAAGCATGCATTTTATCAGATGCTAAGGCAGAGTCAAATTTTGAAGAGCCTCTAAGTCACTACAAGACGATCGGGCTAACTAGGTATATTATAAATCGTGAAAAATCACTAATTTACCCAAGTCGTGTAATGACTAGAACCTCCGAGTTTTCCAGAAATTGGAATTGTCAATTAATCAATATAACAATTTTTCCTCAATTTGACATTGGAATGTGTTTTACATCATTTGCCTCCGTCAAACTTTAAAATATTCTGTATTTCATGAAACGTCCGGCAATTTTGAGATTATCGCCCACTCAGTGCTAGAAATGTCAGAACTTTCATAAACTGAACATTCGACGAAGAGCTTTTATCTACATTTTTTGAGCACTTTCTCCTCAAAATGAATAATCTCAGAGTTTCAATCTGAAACAAGATATGAGATATTTGAGAAATGTCTAATTAGAACATTAGCCTGCGATAGGGATATAAGTATTGAGAGTTCTGAAAAATACTTATATGAGACTTTCTACGTTAAATGGGGGCAAACACAAGATTGAAGGAGTCTCAGATTTTTAACAGTGTATCAGAGAATCTCGGGATCAATAGGTTTTTCAACGAAACCCCCGAAATCAATAAACTTTAATCAATTGACAGATGAACACGAGGTAAAAAATGACGATTTCAGGGTCACCAAGTTGTTCCATCGGATGTTCCCTCGCGGCCTAGTTTAAGCCTCAAGCGTGAAGGATCGTATTGAAAAAAAAACAAAAACAAAAACAAAAAAAAATGAAAAATTTGACGAAGCGGGGAAAACTCCTCAATTAAAACCGGGAGCCGCATTCGTGACGCAGTGGGAACACTTGTGTTTGTCGTGTGAGCGCACAGGTAAAACCAGATGCCCGCTGTTGCCAAACTGCGGGGAAAATCACCATCGAATTAAGCAAATTGGTCCAATTTCATCTCGGTTACGGCAGCTTGGCGGGTGCCAAAGCGGGTTGGATAAATAGTCGTTTCTCAGGGTTGACAGACCGGCAGGGGACCCCCCAAGCTTTTTTACCGAGAATCGTGGAAAATCCGTTAATAGGCGCTCAGTCTGGCAAGCGTGGTTCTAGTTTCACTAAGCATCAGTTTTCCATACTGCGTCGCTAGGATATGTAAATACGTGTAGAAGGCTACCGAAATTTTCGACTAAAAGTCTGCATTGTGTCCCTCGTTTTGATGCCACTGATTCCTCCTCTCTATCTAAAAAAATAGCTCTACGATCGGAGGCTTGATCGTATTTAACGATATTTCTACACGGTGAATCCACTCTTTAGCTACTGAAATAGCTTTCGCGTTTCGACGCCGAAATCTGACTCAGAAAGCAGTTACTGAATCAGTTTTAATCTTATTTCGAGCCGATGATCATAAATTATGACCTTCAACGAGAAAATGAACCTCAGTTTACAGAATCTCAAAATTTCATTACAATGGATAATTTGTCATCTACGGATATTTGGGACGAAATTGCCAAAAATGGAAACCAAAAAAACCCTAAGTCATGGTAGTTTGAGGTTTGCTGTTGCTATAACTCATTTTCGATAAAAAGCTGTTCAAAGTTCTTATCTTCAATTTTTACGACACGAAATTCCATGATTATGGTGCAACTTCGGTCACAAATTCCAAACGTATAATTCTGAAAAAATTGATCATCATTCCAACGATGATGAGTTTATTTTATAGAAATGATGAAATTTTTATGATGAGTTTACGTAGGGTGGCACGTCTTTGAAAAGTCAGGTTAGACTGGTAAAAGGCAGAGATCTTTGCCCAAGCTTAAAAAGTCATGCATTTTTTTGCTGAACCTTGCCGTTATATTTCTCTCAATCAGAACATTGCATTGTTTTCAACTTCAAGAGACTTCGCGCTTGAATTTTTCGTGGAAATAATAGTTACGAAAAATCATGCCAAAAGAAACCCACGGCAAAGCAGGAAGTTTTACTTGAAAATCCTTGAGAAGTCCGGGAAGTTTGAAATCCATGAAAACTTGCCGCTATGTACAAAATCAAACGATTCAGCACACTGGAAAAAAAAACAAATTGTATCTAGAGTCCAGACTCTTGAAAACATTGACAAGAAAAAATACTCTAGATTCAATCAGATTTTTGCTTAGATCAAAAGGAAATCCGCTCAAATTAAGAGGCTCGGTTCTTGATCTAAGCAAAAATCCGATTGAATCAAGAGTATTTTTTCTTTTCGATGTTTTTAAGAGTCTGGACTGTAGATCCAATGTGTTTTTTTCCAGTGCATAAATAAAGTCCCCCCGATAACAATAGGGCTTGAGGAACGTGTCACATCCACGCGGCGAGCTTTCACTGCCGAGAAAATTTACACACTGGCAGTGGAGTGCAAAGTGGCGGCGAGCAATGCAGTGCGTAATGCAAAATGCAACTCAGTGCACGACTGCATCGCGCGGAGTCACTGTGAGGTAGACTTTAATGAATTCTCAGAAGCACGGTTCTGCCATGAAATTAATCTGGCATGAATTCAGCATCAGTGGCGCGGCGTGCTTTGCGATATATCGATCGATCCGCCATTCTTACCCATGGAAAATGATCGATAAACAGTGGGTTCGCAACGATCACCTTAATAATCGATTCTTTACCAGAGCTTCACATAGGGAAATATCGAATATAGATCGAGTCTCGCTACTGTTCAGCACCAATCGTGGCATGCATCAACGTGGGCTCCATCCAGATCCATTTTACTTATGCCGCTCTAATAGCTCAATTATCCTCCAAGTCCATGTTTGCGTTGCTCAGTCTCGTTTACAATTAGTCTAGCAGGTAGAGTTGGCAACCATATAGGTTTTATGCATTTATATGTATGGAAAATAATCGATACCTATCGTGGCAGGCTACATAACTCAAAATCAATCGTTCATTATGGATTTAAACGGAGAGGGAAACAGTAATGCCAACCAGTGGCGTGGCTTACTTTGCGATTTATCTATTGATCTGCCATTTAAAAATGGTTGATAAAATCTCGTCTCGCCGCGTGTGTTTTATATTAAAAATCGCATACCATCCAAGTGCTCAAGGGTTGGATGGAACGAATTCTCTCACAAAATTTTTATCAGTGCCGGTCGTATCGTGTTTGAAGCGGAAGGCCCGAAAAAAAACGCTAACTTGTTACGCAGATTGTGAAGTTAGAAGTATATTTCAGGCTTTCCTGATAATGCTCATTGTGATTTTTGAACCATTTTGTATTGTAATCACTCTTCTCTTTGCGGAAGTTTGCAATAGAGTCCCTTTATACTGAGAGTCAAGACAACACCCCTCATGGAGTCACAAACGGGAATAAAGATTACACAAATTGAACGTTTTTCGTAGGTAATCTTTGATCGGCTCATTCTTAAATTCCTTTCTCCGTTCCTTCTCTCATTCCGTTTGTTCCTTGTCGAACCCGAAATTCCTCGGTCCATTCCAGATTATAATCTTTGCAATTGGTGAAAATGTAATCTTTATTCCCGTTTGTGACACTGTGAAGGCCTAAAATCCGGTTAACCAATCAGAAATGGATTCGCATTGTCTTGACTCTCAGTNTGGCGGCGAGCAATGCAGTGCGTAATGCAAAATGCAACTCAGTGCACGACTGCATCACGCGGAGTCACTGTGAGGTAGACTTTAATGAATTCTCAGAAGCACGGTTCTGCCATGAAATTAATCTGGCATGAATTCAGCATCAGTGGCGCGGCGTGCTTTGCGATATATCGATTGATCCCCCATTCTCACCTACGGAAAATGCTCGATAAACAGTGGGTTCGCAACGAACACCTTAATAATCGATTCTTTACCAGAGCTTCACATAGGGAAATATCGAATATAGATCGAGTCTCGCCACTGTTCAGCACCAATCGTGGCATGCATGAACGTGGGCTCCATCCAGATCCATTTTACTTATGCCGCTCTAATAGCTCAATTATCCTCCAAGTCCATGTTTGCGTTGCTCAGTCTCGTTTACAATTAGTCTAGCAAGTAGAGTTGGCAACCATATAGGTTTTATGCATTTATATGTATGGAAAATAATCGATACCTATCGTGGCAGGCTACATAACTCAAAATCAATTGTTCATTATGGATTTAAACGGAGAGGGAAACAGTATTGTCAACCAGTGGCGTGGCTTACTTTGCGATTCATCTATTGATCTGCCATTTAAAAATGGTTGATAAAATCTCGTCTCGCCACTTGTGTTTTATATTAAAAATCGCATACCATCTAAGTGCTCAAGGGTTGGATGGAACGAATTCTCTCACAAAATTTTTATCAGTGCCGGTCGTATCGTGTTTGAAGCGGAAGGCCCGAAAAAAAACGCTAACTTGTTACGCAGATTGTGAAGTTAGAAGTATATTTCAGGCTTTCCTGATAATGCTCATTGTGATTTTTGAACCATTTTGTATTTTATCAGTCTTCTCTTTGCGGAAGTTTGCAATAGAGTCCCTTTATACTGAGAGTCAAGACAACACCCCTCATGGAGTCACAAACGGGAATAAAGATTACACAAATTGAACGTTTTTCGTAGGTAATCTTTGATCGGCTCATTCTTAAATTCCTTTCTCCGTTCCTTCTCTCATTCCGTTTGTTCCTTGTCGAACCCGAAATTCCTCGGTCCATTCCAGATTATAATCTTTGCAATTGGTGAAAATGTAATCTTTATTCCCGTTTGTGACACTGTGAAGGCCTAAAATCCGGTTAACCAATCAGAAATGGATTCGCATTGTCTTGACTCTCAGTACAAAGGGACTCTAGTTTGCAACAAGTCCATTTTTACGATTTAAATATATTGAGTGCTTTGAAAGTCCAAAAAAAAAAATCAAGTGCACCCAAGTACTTTTGAATAGACGTCATGAACAGTGCATTATCTTGGCTCGAACCGGGGACCTTTGATCGGAGTTGGGGCGCCGCGGCGAGTGGGCAGTGCAGCGGTGGACGTCCGTCGTCTAGGACGCTGCAATTTGCAAATCAACGATAATTGAGCGTGACTAACCGCACGGAACGGGAGCGCGGTGCGAGGTGCGCGCCGATTACCGCTTAACGGTCACCGCCCGTGCTTCCGAACGCCCGACCATCGTCGGTTATGCAACCCGGGCTACCGAGACACCTGCTTCCCGCCCCCGCCCGCCCTCCTCGTTGCGCTAATGGCGAGCGCGACGCCAAATCAATTGCGACGCGCCCTCCTCGTGTTAACCACGGTCATGTCGGAATCTCTTACTTTCGCCGATTCAATGATTCTTGAACTACCGTGGTACCGCACCCGGGAAAATCGGGAAATCCTGCGATTCGTCAGCAACTGATTTTCCGGGAAAACCAAGCAAGTAAAAAAAAGCGGGGGGAAAAGTTGAGTAGCGAATACCATACTCTGGTTAAATAACGGCACAGCCAGACAGTATGGTAACTTTCACCAAAATTGGATTGCATTTTGCAAAAAGGAACCACTAGCATTGCAATGTTGCTAAGATTGTGCAACTTCTTTTGTCTTGGAGGAAAAACCCGATTATCCCTTAATAGTTTCTATTTTACTCGCTAAAAACTGTAAATTTAAGACAAAAATTACCATCTAAATTTCATAGTTTTTCACTATTTCCGCAATTTTATTGCAAAGGATGAAGTTGCACAATCTTAGCATCATTGCAATGCTAGTGGTTCCTTTTTGCAAAATGCAATCCAATTATAGTCACGACAAGGAAAAATCTTGTAACTTTCGCGATGGTTTTGATGAAAGTTACCATGCTCTCTGGTCACGCCGTTTATTTACCAGAATATAGTAGATGTTCCCTAAATTTTCCGTGTGGTGCTAAAACCAAGATTTTTTCCCTCACTTTATAGAGGGATGAATTTTCTTGTCTCCTAAATTATTGATGGTCCGTGTTTAGTATTGTTGCTTCGTCCTAAAGAAGCGGACTAAAGGTGAAATGAGGGGCTTGGAGGATAAGGTGTTACTGCAGTTTTTGAAACATTAAGATATCAATGATCAATCCATAATATCAATCTCAATCATTCGTCCTAAAGAATCTAGATAGCATTTCTTGAATCGGTGGTCCATGTTGATTCCGCCCCAAAGAATCAAAGAAAAGGTGAAAACTTACTTGAACTCGGGAGGAAAATTTCGTTTTCCCCAAGAGAACTCAGATGAAATTAGGGCTTAATCCTGGATTTTCATCAGGAAATCTCAGGGAATGAAAACAGTACAAAGTTTTACACTTCAAGCATGTTCTTCAAGATGCTCAAGTAGTGTGCTGCCATGAAGAACTCCAATTCCAATTTTTTGCCTGGTTTGACGTTCGTCATCTTTTTCTGAAAATTGTGTCTTCGTGCATGTCACCGTAAGTTCAAATTCCACACAGCCACTGTTGGTTGCAACAAATTTAGTTTTCAAATCCATTTTGAGTATCGCAATTAGTTTGTATCGTTCATTCAGCAATGATATAATTTGTTCTTTGCCTGTCGCTGATAATATAAAATTACTTGATAACGTTTCGATGAGTACATTGTACGGGCCACGCGTAGACAGATTCAACTATCTAATACTACTTTCTGCTGAGCGCATCAATGAATTCTTATCGCCTCTTCAAAGTTGCCAATTTGAGGAAATATCGAACTTTTCGGCGCTAACGTGTGTGCAACAGGCGAACTCTCTCTCAAAAATTGGCAAAATGTCCTCGTTGAGTGGTTCGGTCGTCGGAAACGCTGACTTTGCTAATTTAGTGGTCATTGGTCAGTGTAAACTTGTTGCTGCGGTGTGCAGAAGTAAAAATGATAACTCACGCAGAAACTCGATTCGTGTGCAATAAGGGGAAACTAGCATTTTTTTTTCAAGTTTTAATTAGATAGACACAAATGCAAGGGTTTTACTCTTTTCTTGTAATTTTTTTTTAGGCTTTGACCGCTCATTTTTCCTCTTTTTAATTTTCAACTCTTATTCATAAAGTTTTATTCTCTGTCATCATTATGACAAGAGACTTACTAAGCTAATCCTATTAATTTTTCATGTATCAGAAATTAATCAATCTCTAAACGAGCCTACTTCTTTAAGTCTCCAGATTAGTCCTCTTAATGGTGAGAAGCACAGTGCCAAACTCATTATTCCTCCCTAAAACGATGCCATGTCAATCTCTATCTTATCTATAATAAAACCTTGGAAGTAGAATCTGAAAAGTTTGCTATCCATATTTTACCCGTGGCATTTTCTGACCGACATTTTACAAGAAGGAAATTAAAATGGTCACGAGGGTGTGTGGAGACTACGCACGCGCATACACTATTTCGCCTTCAATTTTCGAGGTAGGCAGAAAAAAACCCTCAATACAGCAATAGTCATCCATTGCAAAAACGACTCTGTTTTCGTAATTTTTCATGTGTAAAAATAACATTTAACTGAAAGCTAACTGAATCGATTTGAGTCGATTCCGTCAGACCAAAGACATTGAAGCATGAGAGAAAGAGAGTCAATTTACGGGTTCTTCCCACTTTTTTCTAGGTGCTTACTTCCACGAGCCTTGAGCGGGAACGTGTGTCGCGCGATGATTTGTCAAGGAGGCTGACAAAGTGATCCTCGAAAACTCCTCGATAATCGTGCATTTCCGAAGAACAACGAGCCATTAAGACGAAGATTCCCTCGCCTGTGCTGCCGTGCTAAGGAAGAACGCCGTATGAACTTTCAGGCGTTGCCAAATTTCCCTTGATAAAACGTGTATTTTCGACGACTTCTTGGATATTTTTCCTTGAAATTTTCAGATTTTTACGATCAAATGGACGTATTTCTGTCAAACGGAACTAAGCGCCATTAGGAATGAAGGTAGAGGGGGGCTTGGATTAGCGGCAGAACACTGGGGGAAAAAAAATACATTGAATCTAGAGTCCAGACTCTTAAAAACATCGACAAGAAAAAATACTCTTGATTCAATCAGATTAAATCAAGAACCAAGTCTCTTAATTTGAGCGGATTTCCTTTTGATTTAAGCGTAAATCTGCTTGAATCAAGAGTATTTTTTCTTGTCAATGTTTTCAAGAGTCTGGACTCTAGATCCAATGTGTTTTTTTCCAGTGAACCAGGCGTCGTCGGGCTCATTCGTTCCTGTACTCACAATGCTTTTCCATGGCGCTTAGTTCCGTTTGACAGAACGCGCTATCCGGGATTCTAAATTCCTCAGAAGGAACTCAAATTGGCGCTTAGTTCCGTTTGACAGAAATACGTCCAAATTGCGCACCATATTGTCTGAAAATTTTAGAAGATAATATTCACAATTTGCCCAGTAAATTCGGTTTTTATCGAAGGAAATTTGGCAACGCCTAAAGGCTCATACGGCGTTCTTTCTTGGCACGGCAGTGTGATCTTGGGACTTTATTAAGGGACCTAATTGCCACGCGCTCGCCGCGCCGATTCTTTATGCTGAATAATCCTTTTCGATTCGCGACGTTAGCACGCTTTTAAGTGGCGTTTTAAGGTCAGCCCGAACACGAAACCGAAAACCGCGCAAGTGCCCGGGGTTCGCGCCGGGGTTTACGCGGTTCTGCGTCGGGAAGCGCTGCAGGTTATCGGGCCGGAGCACGTTCCAACGGCGGAGTGTGCCGATTTTTCTCTTTCTGCGATTTTCGTACGTCACGCGATTTTTTTCAGCCCGCGCTGAAGATGGGTAGCGTTACGAAAGAGGCTGTAAAATAATTTGACGCGGTTTTATTCGCTCGGCGTCTCGCGCTCGTGAAAACATCTCCCGGTTTTAAAGCTCAGTTTCGACGCCTCGGGAGCCACGAAACCCCCGGCAGTGGTGTCGGATTTAGCCCTAGAATGGTGAAAATCGAAGAGGGGCGTGACCGCCAAAAATCAAGTCTCGAGAAAACTTGAAAAACTTGATTTCTCCGACTTGCAATGGAGATGTTGCATGTGTGAGGAATTTGCGATTTGACTGTTGATTCTTATGTAAAAGTTCGCGAGAAACACGATGGTGCCACTGGTTTTCTCTGAAATCAACTCCCGAGCTCAAAAAAAGCTCTCAAGTTGAGGCCAAAATGGAGGGGATATCCCACGCTATCCTGAGAGTCCACCTCTACATCAAGACAAACTCTCGATGCAAAGAGAGGGAGCAAATACATTAGCAGGGTTGCCGTGTTTTCAGTTTTATAGTCCCCAAATAAAGTGGCAGCCCTGTCAATGTCTTTGCTCCCTATCTTTGCATAGAGAGTTTGTCTTGATGTAGTGGTGGACTCTCAGGATAGCGTGGGATATTCCCTCCATTTTGGGCTCAACTTGAGAGCTTTTTTTGAGCTCGGGAGTTGTTTTCAGAGAAAACCAGCGGCACCATCGTGTTTCTCGCGAACTTATACATAAGAATCAATGGTCAAATCTAAAATTCCTCACGCATGCAACATCTCCATTCCTCATCTGTTCGAGAAAATCAACCTATGTTCTGCATACCATCCGCAATGAGACCACATCCGCATGAGCAGGGTTGGAGAAATTGGACAGGAAATAAATTGTTTGAAAAGAGGATTTCAGTCATAAATTGAATCGAGTTCGGTTCAATTTAGTAAATCATTTTTGGATCCGAACTTGGGCAACCTCGGAGGCCCTCTTGTCAACAAATTTCTCACGGATGTGCAATCGATTCACAATTAATAAATCCTTGTCGGCCTCTCTCTAATCGATGTCACTCCATGCGGGTAACGCCGTTGCAGAACTCGATCACAGTTCATACTCACTCGATTCACGCCATCCTCGGACTAGCACGCGGCGACAGCCTCGTCTCCGTTTAACGAGCCTCTAGGAAAAAAATCTTTAGGGTGTGACGTATTTCAATAAATCAAAATGATGAATTTCAAAACTGGAAAGGGGTCGTCGCCAAAATGTTGGTATTCTAAAGTATGCAAAAGCAAACGCTTAAGAAACAATTTTGTTTGACATTTAAAAATCCCCTTTCGTGCCTCGCTGTGAGACGGGTTTCAGACTCTGATGGGTTGGGGTCCTCCCCCCAAAAGAAAACAAAAAAAAACCCCAACGGATCTTTAAAGTTTTTTGGAGTTTTCCGTGGAGAATTGGCGCTCCAAAAAACCGATGCCATGTCGGAAAAAACTATGATATTTTTCGGATTTGGCAGCAATAAAGGTAACCCCTTTGTCGTTATCCTCCGAAAAGTTTTTGGCTCTTACTTTTTACGTAAAACAACCAGTAAAAATTAATTTTCTGATTAATGGGTATATCGGTTCGTTTGGCCGAAAATACGTCGATTTTCGAAAAAGCTATGAGGTTGAAACATTCGATATGACTGAAAAGTGCTTTGAAGGGAATAGCTTGGGGATATGATCAAAAATTGAACCAGAAGTAAGAAGAGCAAAAAAATAAAGACTTTTCCAGGTGGAGATTATTGAACTACGGGAAGCGAGTTGTTACGCTATCGATTTTGATAATAGGAGCAAACACAAGTCATAATATCTTAGGTTACAATAATCCGGTCGGTGGAAAGGAGCAGTTAATTCGGCGAAAATCTCTCCGGAAGTCGTAAACACCCCCCCCCCCCCCCCNCCAATGACCGACAGCATTCGGCGTCCATTCTTGGCACCGCAACGAAGTGGCGAGACCTCTTGTTGAGTTTCGTGAAGTGGATACCAGATTTTTTTCACCTGGTCTTATAACGACCAGAGATTTTTTTTCGGTACCGGTGGATCTACATCCCGCTGGTCGTTTTAAAATGCAAGTAGTTTTTTGGGCATCCATCGGTGTGGATAAGAAAAAAACCGGGGCGCTTAGATTGACTAACTTCACATCCCGCATTGTCAAGTTTTTCAATATTTGATCTTCTTTTCTCCGACCAAAAGCACTTTTCACTCCTTTGGCGAGTAAATTAGATCGATGGTGCCTTATCAGGTCGATAAAGATCATTCAACAAGCTCGAGATTTTTGCGGTGCGCCCTGCGAAAATCCGAATAGGTAGCAAAAACCGTTTTCAACCTGACCATCACTGAGAAAAAAAATACAGCACCGTTCCTGTCCAGTTCGCAGAACGAGAGGTTCCAGTTCTATTCTCTGCCCATTTTACCTTTTGATTCGATTATCTACGCAAAAATCCAAGTTGGGTCAACCATGACTCTGATACAGCAAATCGCGCATCTAATGCATTTAACCAAAATATTCTCTCATGAACTAAAAACAGAACTAATGATCCCGTCATATTTAGACTAAGTTGAGCAGGAAGGATCCAAGCATATGTTGGCCCATCTAAGGAACGACGTGGGTATACCCATAGCCTGTCATTCATTCAAGCAGGTGCTTTTATGAACATTGAACACGGTCATGTACTTGATTCCTTACTGCCAAGGGGACGTTCGTAAAATATTTAACGCTCCTAGAATTTAGGGGAGTCGATGAGAGCTATTTTGATTGTACGAGCTCTCCACGTCACAAAAGCGTTACAACACCGGGGGGGGGGGGGTCAAAAAATCCCAAATTCAGCGTTACAGCCCTCAAACGCGGTCTAATCCTCCTCTCTGGTTGGCCGTTCGTCACTCAAGAACCATCCGTAAATGGCGTTATGGTACGGGGTACGAGGGTCCAGCGTTTCCTAACGAGTGAAGTGGGCGAAAAAATCGAATGTTTAACGTCCTTTTTTTTTTTTGGACGACCCCTCCATTTTCAGTTTCCGAATCAAAGGCCGCACTCCTTATGATTCCGGAAGCGAATTTTATTTTAAGTTCCAAACTTCTTTGGGAAGTTCTGCCGGGTTTGTTTCATCAACCATCAACACCAATGGACACCGTTGCCAACAGACTCGACCAATCAGACCCGTCGGTTTTTGATGGATCGAACCTTTCCTAAGACCACCTCGCTAGACGGTACCAAAATCACGCAACATCGTTGCGATTCATGAGTGCACTGTCGGAAGTGCCGAACTCAAAATTACATGACAGCTAGGAGATTTGGGCGCATAGGTTCCACCGAACCTCTAAATAAAATTCGCCCCAGATCGGACCCCGATCCGCGAAGTGCAGCGACATCGATACCAAGCCGGTGCACGCCGAACTCCAGCATCCATCGGCGCGGCGGCGGTCGGTTATGAAATGCGTTGATGATGTATTCATGAATGCGTCGTTAATACCCATGATTAATGCCCGGCCAGGAAAACTGCCTCAGCCTCTCCGTATGTGGGTCGCCTAGTGCAACACCCCCCCTCCCTCCCGCCCTTCGGGTGCCCTGGCAGATTTGTTTGGTGCTTCAAAGTCGCTCAATCTCCTCCTCCTCTTGTACTTTCTCTTTCTTTCGATAAACCTCTCGACTTCGTGGTTCCACGTTCAAGCCCCGCCGCTCGTTAAAGGTCGCCTTCGTGACGTCATCAACGCGAATCGAGAATGTTGATCCTCTTGATTCGGATTTCAAAAAATAAAAAAAACCTTGGTCCCTCCAGTAATGTTTTATGTTCGTAATCTAAAGGAGCGTTGCTTCCCCAACTCAGGAAATAATGGCTTGCGCTGAATGAGCTGAAATATTTTCAAATTTGCTGCCAGATATTATCTTTCCAGAATCAAACAAATGAGATGCATGAATACGAGCAAGAAAAAAAATCACCACATCAAGCAGAAATCTGCCTGATCCAAGCGATTTTTATTCTTGATCAAAGAGGAAATTCATTTGATGGCAAGTACAAGTTATTTTTGTTCCAGTGAGGGAAATGGGAGGGCAAAATTTTTTTTTCAACATTTCTGAGAACTCCTAGCCCACCCAGTGCACAGTGGGAAAAACAGCCGATCTAGCGCCGAAAAAGTCGGAAAATCGACATCAATGAAAATGGCCAAAATTGGTATGTATGTGTTCCTGAGGATCTACTGATCAAGGATCAGTCATGTTTTACTTCATACGGTCGATTTTATCAATGATAATCATTAGAAACGCACCGGATAGCGCAGTGCTGGTGGAGGACCGCCTCTGAGAGTGTACGTTCAGTAGGCTCGTGTGTATGTTGAAGTGCGTCATGTAGTTACTTTTTATTTTTTTTTACAATAACTGACCGTTCTAAAAGTAAGGATACCATTTTCGTCTCTTATATACACTGTTTTGATCTACAGCAATTTTTTAAAGTTAGCCTCCGAAGAAGTCACAAATTCAAACTTCTAAAGACTGCATCTTCCAAGATTCGCACAGATTCACGGAGATATTTACATCTACGTACTCGTCATACTATCAAGATTACAAAAATCCTTGGTTGAAACCAGCCTTCGTGAGCCTTTTAGAGAAATTCGATGAAATCAAAGTCTGGACATGTGCTCAGAATGAATGTGAACCGTTGGGTTTGGCGTCAGATCACAGAGACGCATGGGGAGAGTGCGTGCGCAGTGCGCTGCGCGCGCAACTCAGGCAACGAGTGCTTATAAACAACTGTTTCAGCTCACTCAGCAGAGCTGAAGCGATAGCCTAATTGGTAGGATCACTCATTCCTATTTTGAATGTTGTGAGTTCGATCCTGCCCGGAGGAGAAAATTTATTAATTAACTCCGTGCATATTTTCAGTTTTACTTGACACTTGCTGCACTTAAAAAACGGTTTTACTTCACATTAAGTCTTGAGGAGAAAAACATTAGATGCATTGAGCGAAAGGAATTAATTGCTAACATTTCCGAATAATGACATACTTCACTTTACCTTTATGAAAATAATGTGTATTGGTAAAATGAGAATATGGATTTCCACTATTACATTTCCTATTTTAGAACACTTTATGGTAAATTAAATGTTCGGAACTTAATTTTTATCTTAACAGGAATGAGAAAAAAAATAGGAAACGCAATTATCCGTTGATTGGTAATAGCTGTTCCTCTGTGCAACGGTTTTTTTTTTTAGGAAATTTAAAATTTCAAGTGTGATTTTTCTTCTCATTTGCTCTTAATATTGAATACATGCCATTTACCTACTATGTCAATCTTATCTATATTCACATCTTTAGTAATACGATGCGGATTAAATTCATTCTTACTCATAACTTCACCATGAAACACTAAAGCATAGGCACACAAACTTTTCCAAAAAAAAGGTGGGACATAAGATACTTGCACAGGATAATGAAAAAAGTAACCGACAATAGCATAAACGACGAGAAATCTTTTATTTTACTCTACTGGCTAATCAAATACCACAAGCCAAAACAGTCTCAAGGAAAGTAAATTATAGCTAATCCCATGACTAAATTTGGCTCAATAACTCTTCAATTTACAAAAAATCGGCGCATTATGCTATTATTAGTGTATGATTAGATATATAAGACCGATTAAGTGTGAAAAATCAATGGGAAAGTGAACGCCCCGCGCGTCAAGACTTTTTCGGCGCTAGATCGGCTGTTTTTCCCACTGTGCAGTGGCATTTACTTCATTTGCGTCCGAAAAACACTTCTTATATACCTAAGGCATTTTCGAGGGTGAAATTTTATTTTTGAGGTATTGACTGAGAAATAAACTGCGGTCATATGAACCAAATGCACGGTGCTCAATATTGGCCGTATTTTTCGGTTCATGTAACTGCTCTTTCGGTTTTAGGGACCGTACATCCTCGGTTCATGCAACCGAACATTCAAACCGAACAGAACTAACGAAAAAGCTCGGTTGCATGAACCGAGTATACGCTTTCGAGAACTGATAAAGCGGGGTCGCATGAACCGAACATTACGGCCTGTAACATCGTACATTCGGTTCAAATGACCGAACTTTTTTTCTCAGTGTTGTCTCTGAACTCAAGAAAATCTCCAAGTACCCAGAAGAGACCTTCACGAATATGACTCGAATTTAAGTTGTTTTGTATCGACTGTTGAGGGAGCTTGAGACAGCGGCACGCGGCGCGGCGCCTCGAGGCACTCGATCGCAACTCGGTGCCGCATGCCGGCCATGGCGTGTGTGCACACTGCACCGCCGACTGCAGTTGTGCCACATTCGCTGCACCACTGCACCAATAAAGTCCCGCGCCTCCGTTTATGCGTTTTCGAAAATGGTTTTGCGGTTTATTGCGACGCAGTTTGCATTCGATCCGCGGCTTGACTCGGAAAATTGTTTTTCGGCTCCAATACACCCGCAGTGTCTCTCTCCCTCTCTCGCTCTCTCCCCCCCCCCCCCCCCCNTCTCTCTTTGGGTAAACAATTATTCCCCGGCCTTCTCGAGCCACATGCACTCCACCGCCTACTTTGCGAAAATCTCCAGTTTCTTGTTTTCCTGTCACTCACTCTCGAGAGGAATCCTTTCATGCCGCCGATAAATTCATTGTGGCCAGGCCGAGTTACGAGTGAATAAGATAATTGAGGCAAAAAAAAATTAAATGCAGGAAAACAGACGAGACAACTTTTAATAAAATAGGTTATCAAAGCAAACTCGGTTATTGCGGTGGTTATCTGACCCTTCCTCGTTCGCGACACTTTCTATTCTTTCTCCGACAAAATTTTCTCCGCTGGTGATGCGCGACTTTTTGAATGCCATTTGAAAGTTATTCGGTGAAAATTTGAGTAAAATACACATGGCATAGAAACACACTCAATAAACGAGGTCATGGAAATTATTTCGAAATTGAAAATCCGGGAAAAAAAACATACGAATAGAACTTGAAATTTGAAAGGATTGGAGATTTTTAAACCTAAAAATAATGAAGTTTCGATTTCGGTGGATGGAATAAGTTCGAATCATTCGAAGCTAATCGGCTACACTGATGTATCTATCTCAACAAAGTTTACACACATCAAAGCCTGTCAGAAAAATCTTATAAAAACTTCTCTTTCTCGTATATTTTTCGCGATTTTTTTTTCGCGCTTGCGTTCATGCATCTCTTAAAAGAGGTCCTCAACACGAAAATCATACATTTTAAAGCGAATCTCTTCGCTTTAACTTAGAATTATCAATTAAATGGCAACCTTGTTGAGGGGTTATCTGTCTGCAAAGCGCCTTGCGCTTTCTTTTGCCCACCCCCTTCCCCCCTGCTGCTGCTCCTCCGCGCGATAATTAATAATTATTGCTTATTAATGCTAATTTATGAAACTGTTGCATTTGTTAACGAAACAACCTTCCCTCAGCCCCGCTCGGGCCAAATGGGTGAGGGGAAGGGGGAGGGGTAAAATCAGCGGCTAATTTCGTGACAGCCGAGGTTGTCGGATTACGTACTATCGAAATTGGAGGAATTTTCATTCATAGTTGAGTGAGAATGATGTATGCAATATTATTTCATTAGGTCAATATTTGCAGAAAATGTTTGAATTGAGCTAAAATGTTGTAAAATATTAATTCATGGTTTTGGTACTCAAACCAATTCACCCTTCGTTTTAGAAATAAAAGAAACGAATAATGAGCTTTTAGTCGATTTTTTCTCCAATGATATGTGATCCCAGGCTATGCATAAAGAACAGTGTGCAGGAGAATGTTTATGTGAAACATTTTGAAAAATTACCTTAACATGTTGTTTTTAAGAAGAAACACTGAGAAATTGCCCAAACTGTATGTAACGAGGTGGTGAAATGGTGCCGGGTCCTTATCATTTCGCGGGGAAACGAAAGCCAAAAAGTTCCAAAAATTCCAATTTGAGTAAAAAAATTTTGAGCTCTAACGAGTACCAGTAAAAACTGAGGGGGGGGGAGTGTTCAGATCAGGCAGCTTGCGTTGTTTTGCATGTTGTTTTATTTATGAAACACCATGTTAAGGTAGTTTTTCAAAATTTTTTAATATAAACATCCTATTGCACACTCTTTTACAGAGGATCGGAACTTCAAATCCATTTTCTCCATTCTAAATCCACACTGGAAAAAAAAAACACATTGAATGTAGAGTCCAGATTCTTAAAAACATAGACAAGAAAAAATACTCTTGATTCAATCAGATTTAAGCTTAAATCAAGAACCAACCCTCTTAATTTGAGCGGATTGCCTTTTGATTTAAGCCTAAATCTGATTGAATCAAGAGTATTTTTTCTTGTCAATGTTTTCATGAGTCTGGACTCTAGATCTAATGTGTTTTTTTTTTTTTTCCAGTGCATGTTCCTTGATGCCATTTTTGCTAATTTAAAGTGATTGTGCAACGAAATTGATGGACTATGAAATTTTTATGTTAACAGATCTGGAAGACGAATGCTACCGCGCCCTTCCACTCAACTGCGTGGCGAAAAGAAGACGGAGCAGCTCGCAAGATGAGAGTCCGGACTCACCAATCATCGTTGTCAAAGATGAGCCCATGAGCGACCAAGAGCCGGACTCCCCCGTGTCCTCCTGTCCCTCCTCGCCGCAATCCATGCACGATTACGAAGAAAAAGTAAGACCTCTCAACTTTCAATCATTTTCTTTTTGTCTGTTTCATTCTAGCAAACTCGGGGACGATGCCTCATTAACTTTGGGGATCGCTTGACCGTAATTGAATCGGTCAGTTACAAAAGGGCTCAAGCGCCAGATATTAAAGTATGAAAGAAACAACAGAAAGTGTATGAACCAACCCGTTTTAAATTGCAGATTAATCGGACTGCATTTTGCAATTTGGAACTCTGGCTCATCTGAAGAAACACTTATGTGGATAGGGAAACTAATGGCACATACAGTAGACTCTGGATTATCCGGCTTCGTATTATCCGGACTCTGAATTATCCGGATCAATTTTGCAACCATGTAACTACGTACGCATTCCGATAAGTGAGCGGACTTCACGCATTGCGCCAAACAGTGAGGTCGGCGTGGAACGCATTAGCGCCTACTAGATTGCATGAATACTTCTCGCATTACGCCAAACGCAGTGCAGTCGGTTAGTTAGCCTAAAGCGCACATTAGCGGCTGCAAGACTGCATGAATACTTCACGCATTGCGCGCTTTAATCGTTGTATTGTAATTTATCGTTGTCGGCTACCATTCTCAATCACCATTGAGTCGTTCAGTTTGGCGTTAACATTTTAAATTCGTGTTGGTATGCACATGATGTATACATAATAAGAATACTGTGGTGTTGGTTGGTGGTGTTTGTGTTTACTATTATTATCCGGATTTCTTTTTCTTCCGGATCGGGCCCGGCACCAATTAATCCGGATAATCCAGAGACTACTGTATGTTGTTTTTAAACCGGGCTAGAATTTATAGTTCCAAATTGCAAAATGCATTTCAATTAATAATGTGATCAATCAATTCGTCGCTTTCATATTTTAGAGCTCTGACAGTTAGAAAGGGTTGATCAAAACGGTTATTACCATTTTTTTCGAATTCTCATTTTTGGCGCTTGAGCCCTTTAATTATTATTATTATTAGATAATTGTAAATTTTTAGGAACAGTATTATATACAATAATGTTATTGAATATTGAATAAAGTTGATTATGCTAGCAACTGAGTAATTCGTACCTTGTGTACCTACATGTTGGTATTCAAAAATTAAGTCTATCATCACACGTGTTTTAATTTTTGGCACATCTTTGGTTTTTCCTTGTCTTAATTTTAATATGTTTTTATCCCCAGCCAAGCGCAAACATTATGAAGCAACCCGCAACAGCATTGCTATTGGCAACGAGAGCGAATCTTTTGAACCAGCACGGTCACCGAGTGTCCATCTCCGGTATCAAAGTAGAAACTGGATCATCAGGTTAGTTGGTCCCGCAAGTTATTCTCCCAATAGTATTAGAGATTAGACTTTGATTTTTGCCAACCTTTAACCAGAATTTACAGGACAAAGGTCTGAAACACAAATGCTAGCAACTAGGAACTTTGATAAGGTATCTTGCTGTGCTAAGGAAAAGAGACATTTAACAATTTGAACGTCGGCAAATTTCTCCCAATGAAAATCAAATTCTTCGGAAGACTCATGAATTTCTTTGACACTTTTGAAAAATACTCGCAATCGTCTAATAATTAAACAAATTTGAAAGAAAGCTACCCTTCACGTTGCACGCAAGTAAATTTTCGGCGTTTCTTCACACAATCTACCCCTCTTTTAAACAATTTAAGCTCCAAATTTATTCTACTCTTGTCTTTTTTAATCTATCGCACATTTCTATTGATTTCTCTTTTCCAAGGTGTCAATGACTTTGTACTTTTAGGGTACCTTTAAATACCTTAAACTTGATACAAATAAATATTTTGAGAGGTTTGGAGGACAAGGCGCATAAGTGCAGTTTTTGCTATTTCCAGAAATACGCATTTAAAGTTTCAGAATTACATGGAACCGTATGGCGGAAAGGAATTTTAAATTCACTTCTTGATGCTTTAAAGTCGGATTTTAGTTGTGAGTTTTTCACAGAATAACTTTCCGACTAGTTTTAGTTGAGTTCATGAACGTCTTAATTTTTTCGAAAACTTCACAGGTGCGCCCTGTCCTCCAAGCCAAGCCCCTCTACTTATCAACCAACAATTAATATTTTAACAGCGGTAATTTCGCCCCAATCCAATGCTTTCACGCCGGCCCTCCTTCGATAGCGCGGCAATTAGTGTGCACCATTCTGCCGTGCTAAGGAAAAACGCCGTATGAACTTCCAGGCGTTGCCAAATTTCCTTTGATAAAACATGAATCTCCTCGTAAACTTATGAATATTTCCCTTCCAATTTTTCAGATATATTTTTGCTCGCAAGTTTACCTGAAGTTCCTGAAAATTTCAAGGACAAATATTCATAACTTTCCTCAAAAATAAACATTTTATCGAAGGAATTTTGGCTACTCTCGAATGTTCATACGGCGTTCTTCCTTAGCACGACAGCATTGACGACAACTCCCGGATACAACTACTCGTACCCGGTGGACGTGCGCGTTGCATAATCAAAGATATGAAGGCACTCTCGCGGCCGCTCGCGTTTCCAATGCTCTCCTCGTTATTCGTCCCTCTTTCACGGATGCTCAGTGATAGCGCGAGGGTCCTGATTCCTCCGCCTTTATTCCCATCCCCTTTTTTTCTCCATTCACTGAAAAAAAAAAAATCTCGGTGTATTTACTAAGAAAAGGGTAAAATTACCAAGAATTCAGGGTTCTATTTGATCCCAGTTTTTTCTTGGTAAAATTACCATTAATGGAATTGGTAATTGTACCGAGAAATCTCAGTAAAATTATCGAACTTTCTCGGTAATTTTACTGGACCTTGGTAAAAACGCCAATATTTTTTATCGACTGTGGTAGAATTGCCGAGATAAAATGGCAAAGTTACCGGGAATTTATTACCAATGAAAGTCGTATTCTTACCTGAAAAATACAGTAAAAATACCGGTTTTTAGGTAAGCTTACCAGTCTGTCCTGGTAAAATTACCAATAATTGGTAAAAAAAGTGAGATGGTAAAGGTACCATCGGACCTTGGTAAAAACGCCGAAAAATTTTTTTCAGTGTTTATCCTCTTTTTTTCTAATTTGAACTTGTTTCTTGCAGGGTTCTCTCTTCCGCCAACTCCACCATCCTCGACGTCAAGTGACAGCGAAGGCAACGTCTCCCCGGACCATCCATCGTCTCCGGCCAGCGCCAGACCGATCTATCTCACCACGCACGGAACCCTTCACTCCACGCGGCAGCCCATCCAGACACCTCTCATCAGTTGTCAACCGGTAAATGATTAATAAATTAAAACATCACTTGGATTGCATTTTGCCAAAAGGAACCACTAGCATTGCAATAATGCTAAGATTGTGCGACTTCATCCTTTGCAACAAAATTGCGGGAATTGTGAAAAACTATGAAATTTAGATGGTAATTTTTGTCTTAAATTTACAGTTTTTAGCAAGTGAAATAGAAACTTTTAAGGGATAATCGGGGTTTCCCTTCAAGACAAGTTGCACAATCTTAGCAACATTGCAATGCTAGTGGTTCCTTTCTGCAAAATGCAATCCACTTAGCAATAGAAGTTTATCTGTATTGGAAGGTATCCATTGTGAAAGACGCAAATACGTGTACAGCAGAGGTTCGATTATCTGCGGTAATTTGGACGGAGCTTCTGCGGATTGTAGAAAATCGCGGATAATTGAAAATCGCGGATAATCAAATATCGCCATTAATCAAAAATCGCTGTTACTCCGAAATTAAGCTATTTAAGGAGAAATGATTGAAGAAACTTTATTTTAAAATACTCATTAAACATTAGACAGAGATGTAATACTCATTTAACATTAGACAGAGATGTAATCATTAGACACACTTTTCAATATGTTTGAGCGAAATATATGAAGCATTTACTTTAAAATTGATTGTTATTCGCTTACTATGACAATTTTGTTTAAATGCGAAAGTCGCAAGAACTTGTACTGAAGAATTTCGATTATCTGCGGTAATTCGAACCGGAGCTACTGTGGATACAAGAAAATCGCGGATAATCAAAAATCGCGGATAATCGAAAATCGTGGATAGTCGAAAATCGTGGATAGTCGAAAATCGCTGTCGATCTGAAACTAAGCTAAGTAAGGAGACATGATTGAAGAAACTGTATTTCAAAGTACTCATCAAACATTGGAGGTATAATCATCAGACAAACTTTTCAATTTGTTTGAGCAAAATATATGAAGCATTTACTTAATAATTTATATTGTTATTCGCTTAGTTTGACAATTTTGTTAAATGCGAGGTCCGCAAAAACGTGTACAGAAGAGTTTCGATTATCTGCAGTAATTGGAATCGGAGCTACTGCGGAAACAAGAAATTCGCGGGTAATTGAAAATCGCGAAAAATCGAAAATCGCTGTTACTCCGAAACTAAGCTATTTAAGAATGATTGAAGAAACTTATTTTAAAATACTCATCAAACATTAGACAAGAATGTAATTATTATTAGACAAACGTTTCAATTTGTTTGGCCAAAAACATATGAAGAATTCATTTCAAAACTCGTATTGTAATTATAGCTCAATTTAAAAATTTTGTTAAATGCTCTCAGCTCTATTCCTACATTGGTTTATCTTAATTATTGTTGGCCCATCAATTAATGCAATCGTTTATTCCTTCACATTACAGAAAGGTTCCACTGGTCTGCTAATCCTGACAGACGAGGAGAAAAGAACCTTGCTAGCAGAAGGCTACCCAATTCCGACCAAACTACCTTTGACGAAAGCTGAAGAAAAATCCCTAAAGAAAATTAGGCGAAAAATTAAAAACAAAGTAAGTTATCCGAAACTTATTAGCATCAACGTCCATTTTATTGGGTGTCAGATTCGTGCATATAGACTCATGTTCTTTCGCAACTCGTCACAAAACTGTACCTACTCATCTGACCAAAATTGGTCATGGTTTTAACAATTCTATTTTCACCACTTCCTACCTAACGGCTCCTGTTTCATTATATCTACACCTGATATCTAATTTACCATGACCGAACAGTTTATTAAAAGTCATCACCAAGCATGTAAATATAAATATGAAACCAATTATAAAGAGCTTGATGCAAAAACGGCTTTTTTCGCCCCCCTCTGGAATTTCTTCAGACTTTGTCTATTGATTACTCATACTTGAGCGCCTCTTCTCCCAAATTTTCAGACCCCCAAAAAATTTTGGGGGGGAGCTAGGGGGGGCGGAAGTCAAAACCTGTGAACCTCGATATCTCTCGAACGAAGAAAGATATCGAGGTCCGGTTTGGACGAAAAATCGTCTAAAATTGCATACTTTAAGATTCTAAAGGTCAAAATCTCGATATCACATTTTTAAGTCAACATATGTGCTTTTTTCCACTTTTTGGGTCTGAAAAATTTCTTTTCAACGAAAATTTTACAAAGATCTCAATTTTTTATTTGAACCAAAACCAGTTTTTTAAATTGTTCGTCTTTTTCCGCATCCAACGAGTGGTCCATTAAGCTGGAGAACCAAACGGTTCCGGATTTATGATCGGTTGAAGTTCCCGCTCAACGCGCGCCGACCGATTTTAGCGCGCAAAAAAGTAGGATTTCACTGTTATTAAATCAGATTGAATGTTCAAACTTAGCAAAATGCAATATTAGGGACTCTTGAGGGTCGCTGAGTTCAGAAATCATAGATGCTTCCAAAAAATTCACGTTTTTAAAATTACAGCTCCGTACAGGACCACTGAGCGGCCGGTCGGCGCTCAGTGGGCCTCTAAAATAGCGCTACGGAGCTGTAATTTTAAAAACGTGAATTTTTTGGAAGCATCTATGATTTCTGAACTCAGCGACCCTCAAGAGTCCCTAATATTGCATTTTGCTCAGTTTGAACATTCAATCTGATTTAATAACAGTGAAATCCTACTTTTTTGCGCGCGAAAATCGGTCGGCGCGCGTTGAGCGGAAACTTCAACCGATCATAACTCCGGAACCGTTTGGTTCTCCAGCTTAATGGACCACTCGTTGGATGCGGAAAAAGACGAACAATTTAAAAAACTGGTTTTGGTTCAAATAAAACATTGAGATCTTTGTAAAATTTTCGTTGAAAAGAAATTTTTCAGACCCAAAAAGTGGAAAAAAGCACATATGTTGACTTCAAAATGTGATATCGGGATTTTGACCTTTAGAATCTTAAAGTATGCAATTTTAGACGATTTTTCGTCCAAACCGGACCTCGATATCTTTCTTCGTTCGAGAGATATTGAGGTTCACAGGTTTTGACTTCCGCCCCCCCCTAGCTCCCCCTCAAAATTTTTTGGGGGTCTGAAAATTTGGGAGAAGAAGCGCTCAAGTATGAGTAATCAATAGACAAAGTCTGAAGAAATTCCAGAGGGGGGCGAAAAAAGCCGTTTTTGCATCAAGCTCTTTATTTCAAAATTGGTTTCCGGTTCATTCTATAGTGACAGAGCTTTTTCAAAACTTCTAACTCTTAAAATTTTACTTTCTCATGGCATAATTAGGGGGGGGCGGGGGTTCCCCCTCTCCTTTTTTTCAACGGTCTGAAACCACTGAAAATTTGATGAAAAATGTATTTAAAAAATTGTTTGGAAAAGGCGCCTTTAAATTTTACTGACTTGTGCCTGAGGGAAAATAGCGTATAAAGGCGTTAGTGATCAGTACAGCGCATACTAATTTTAAGTCATACAAAAATTTCCGTAGAGTACATTCAAATTTCTATTCCATTTTCCAGATATCTGCCCAAGAAAGTCGGCGGAAGAAAAAGGAGTATATGGATGCCTTAGAGAAGAAAGTAGAAATCCTCTCATCAGAAAACTCTGAATACAAGAAAAGGATATTAAGTTTGGAAGACTCAAATACATCTCTCGTCAGTCAACTTAAGCAGCTGCAAGCCCTCATTGCAAGGCATAGCCCTCACTTAATATCGTCGGTGAGTATTCTTTGCAATCTCGTACTGGAGACGCTTCTATGCCGAAACATAATAAGCTAACAAGAAAAGCATAAAAGGGAAAAACAAAAAAGTTCGGTCAAAAGTCAAATGGTAATGATTTTATGCAATCAGTCGTTTACATACTCGATTTATTGTTGAATTTTCAAATCAAATTTTAAGCAGCTCAACTCACAGGTAAAATTTAAGATGGGTCGTTGAAAAAATTTAAGAGAATTGCACACAAAATACCTTAGGATGCTCTTCAATGCTTTCTTCAGTTGCTGATATTAACAATTGTTGAACAATTAAAAAGATATAATATCAAAAATACTTAAGACAAGCTCTAGGAACCAGGAATAGGGAGGCGAGACTGAGAAAAATCAAATTTGAGGAAAAAACACCAGTAGATTACAAGGTGCTCAAAAAGCAACTCATCTCTGTGGAACTCTCCACAGGTTGTTCAACAGATCATGTGCGCGCAAAATCTGTTGTAAGACGCTGTAGGGTCGTACAATTTCTTTATTGTCAAATCTTGAGAACCTTGTTTTTTATTTTCTACTTTCCGTTAGAATTTGATAAATCTCTTAAGGTGATTCGATGGACGCCATATTTTGACACAAAATAAGGCGTCCATTGTATCACCTTAGTGCATGGCTTTTGAGTACCTATCCAGGAAATGAATTTACTGTGACCTTGTTTTTCATCTTTTTTCAGAGCATAACAAATCATACTCGCAATTCAAAATGAGGCGAATAGATCTGCATTGCGTTCGTCTATATTTTTGGTGAGTATTTATTTTTAATCTATTCTAAAATTAATATACAAACTTCATTAATTCCCTCGCATTGTTCTCATTGCTCTGAGGAATTTGAGAATTGTGAAATTGAAACATTCATTTGTAAATTATCAAAAATGAACAAATTTATATCTGTGACAGTGCAAAAGGTTTAAATAAAAAAAAAAATTGGTTCGTTATCATGCAAACTAATGTGTCTTTTCTCTAATACATATAACTTCTTGAGAAAAGAATTCTGAAGTGTTCTTTATTTAGTTTAAAGTTGATGCAAGTTAAGTTCCCACCATATTGTTGTGTTGAAATCTATTGAAGTAGGGTAATTCTACTTTCTTAGGTTGGTAGCTTCAACGCCGCTCTCTGATTGGCGGGCTCTTCCTTGCCTGTTTGTATCTCTCTCTGTTCTATACTTCTCGTTGTTCGTTCACATTCATGTAGCCTGTTTTTGCGATACTTGATAGATTACAGTCTTTCACGTATTTCGTGCTCTTATTATTTCTCGCACTCATCCACCCTCTGTCAAAATCTACTTTAGACCATGATTTTTCAATTGCTTCAAGATTTTTAATGTGTTTATCTAGGACCCATGCATTTAAGCAGGTCTTCTATTTTTTTTTATTTATTTATTTATCTAATAATATTCCTCAAGTAATCCAAGCAACAAAACACAATTTTGTAATTTATGTTTAATGTCTGTTTCAGTGAGGTGTAAATTATTCTGTTCATTCTTCTGCATTTTCAAAAGACACCGTCCTAGTCTTCTAAAGGAGCTATCCTGTATATTATTCATGTAAGTTTCTTATCATTGATGAGTGCTTTCTTTCAATTCAAGCCGTATTCTGCCATGCCAAGGAGGAACGCCGCATGAGCATTCAAGAGTTGCCTATTCCTCAGATGAAATGCTTATTTTTTTAAGGAGACTTGTGAATGAATATTATCTCTTCAAAAAATTGAGATCTGTTTCCGAGTAAAATTCTCTGAAAAATTGAAGGAAAAATATGCGTAGGTTTCCTGGAAATTTGATACATTTATCAAAGAAAGACAATGTCTAATGGCTCTCATGATATTCTTTCTTAACATAGTAGTAATACAGTATTATGAACGAAATTTTTGCCATAGCTTACAGAATTACTTTCAAATGAGGTGCTTATTGTCGAAGTTTTCTTGCTGATGCACCCTCTCAATCATTGCGTGGATTCACCTGAAGAGACTCTCAGGTACTTGGTCTCTCGTTTTTAAATGCCTAACCATGCAGTAGTGAAGACATTATGCAGAATTTTTCAATTTTGTCTTGTTCACTTTTGAATGCGGCATCTTGTGATTAAGCTCAATGCTGAGAAATTTATTCGTAGCCATGTAGTGGGCAAATTGATGAAGGAATGTCAATCTGAAACTTTTTAAATGTATTTTCAGCCACAAATTTAACAATGGCAACTAGAAGAAAATTAGTCTCGAAGCAAAATATATACGTTTGTTGAATTACAAAATTTTGTAATATTATTTTACTAATTGTCTGTTTTTTCTTCTTTTCAGAGTTCAGTTGCAATATGTACATTGTTTGCTGTTGTGCGTCTGATGTGAAAACTCAAGAATTGTCTCTATTTTGAATTTATTTTTAGATAGTTTTATACATAAATTATTTATTATTTTTATTTGATCTTAATCCTGGGTTGAGTTTCAAACTATGTTGCATTTTAAATCATTTGTACGATATTTTTCTGTTTTCCATTAAAATATAAAAAAATTTAAAAAAAAGAAAAAAACTTACTTTATTTGTGAAAGTATGTTATTTTTTTTACATATTAAATATTTTAAGATTTTGTTAATTCTTGTCAATAATTTATTTTAGCAAATCTAGAGTTATTATTGTTATAATTTTTTTCTTTTAGCGAATTTCTTTTCTAACTGTTTTTGTAGACACAGAGTTTACTTTTACATTTGCGCAGTGAGTACTATAAACTGCATTATTCTCATATTCTGTTCCTTCCAATGCCGATGTTAATTGAAATCTACAATTTTAAAACTTTTTTTGCAGTCAAAAAAAGTTAATTTTTAAAAACCCTTTGACTTGTATGTACATTTCCTGATTTTTTTCCATTTACTCAAAAGAGGTTTCTTATTTATGAAATTGAGTTCCTGAATATCAAACCTCTAGTGTCTCGTTAACATACAGAGGCAATCAAGTCGGCAACTGTCCCCAGTTTTTTCCATAAATGAAGTGTGCAATCTTAATGGCAGGGAGAGAATAGGTGCATTATATTTTATTTGGAGCTTGAAAAATCTTAAATGAGCCACAATTTCTAACAAGTTACGTAATTTTTACTTTTTTTCGCATGTTTGTCAAGTAGAGTTCATTTATCTGACCCTCAGTCAGCCAATGCATCATGTATCTTGAGGATATCTGGTATCACTTTGCCCAATTTTTTCCTGCATGCACATCGAGTATCTATAATGTTCTGAGTTATTGTTATCATTTTTGGGGCATTTTCAGTTTTTTTCTTTCAAGCGTCCAGCATGGATCTCCGCCATAAATAAAAGGATAAATGAAGCTCTTCTGTTTATGATTATCCTATCACCTTTGCTGGTGAATGTGAATTTCATTTTTCCGGAACTTCTCGTTCTGAAATTACCAAAGAATTGTGCATACTATCTACACTCTGTCCTTTTCTTTACTTTATCTAGTGGTATCAGACGAAAATTTTTCATGAGCCTGCCAAACAGCCACCATTCATGTAAAATTCGTGACGATCAATTCATTTAAATTTGAATACCTAAGTCAGCCAATAATGCATTTTTAGACTTGCTAGCTTTCAGGGGCAAATCTCGGAAGTTGGCAGTAGATATTGTTTCTCCTGCTCCATAAGAAATAATTGATTCCATGTGAGGCACTCTTTTATTAAATTGATATTGATTGATTTACATACTATTAAATGGCAGGAGTCCAGTGTTACTAACTTTCACTAACTTACAAGAGTCGCCCTCTATTATGTCTTTTACGCTCTTATTACCTTAAAATTTTCCTACAAAATATAATATGGATGGGTCTCAGGAAAAGTTGAACTCATTCTCGTTCTACTGTTTGAAGTATGCATTTCTGGTTGCGCTTTTAGCTTGAATTTTAACTCTTCCGTCTTTTCTCCATTGTTTTATTTAATAGACCTTCAGTAGGTATCTACTTCAAATTTTCTATCTTTCAATATTTTATTCTTCAGCTAAATTGTAAGACACTTTCTTCTTTTGTGGAATAAACTGTAGCTCAGAGCAAGGAAGAATTTATTTATCTTACTTGATTCATTGAAAGAAGAATAAACTTGTAAATGTGCCAAAGTACATCCTGATGGAGAAATACAAAATCAATCAGAGCTCCCCCTGACCTTCAGTTTAATGATCTTAATAATGAATCCTCTCATTTTGAAAAAAAGAGTTCTGTTTGTATCTAATGACTTTTATACTTCATAGAATCATTTTTTGAGTCCGGAGTTGTAAAGTATCTATCTGCTATTTTCTATTTTAGGTACACAGAAAAATGGCGTGTTATCATTGTCTTCTAAATTTGACTTTAAACTGAGTATTCTCAGGAGGACTGATGATTAAACTGACTATTATAGCTTGATTTTCCCCCAACAGATTACTAATAACACTAGTTACTTTTCTAATCATCCTTCGAAAGATTTATTTTGGTATTTTTCTCTCTTTTTTTCTTTCTCTATTTTCATCTTTTTTTTAATATTACTGTGAACAGTCCTTGTACCCCACTCATTTTTTTATGGAAAAATTACTTCTAAAGTGATGAGGGTGATAAAGAAATTTTCTATTTTCTCACGGACAGATAAAGCATGCGCTGCAAAAATTTTTAAAGATGTATTTTTTTCTGATGAATCTGATGAAATATTCATCAGAGGTTGCAAACTCCAGAAAATTAAATAGGTACATCTAATACCCTTGAAAAGATGGGCTCATGCACTGCAATTGGATTTTTAGATTAAGTTGAGCTTAAAATTTATAGATTTAGCTAATATAGATAATTTTCAGACGGCTGTATTCCAAATACCTTGTAAATATTTATCTAAATATTTTGTAAATTTTTAGTATCAATGTTTTTATTTTTGTGTTTCTTTCTTAATTTAAAATTTGCCTTTGTGGAATGATTTTTTCTTTCTCATTCATTTCTATTGACGCTGTTCAAGTATGACGCAAGCAACATTAAGGGTAGGGGGGTCTGAGCTTTTTTTACCTGGTCTTACAAGGGGGATTAACTTCAGTCTTACTAGGGCCTCCCACTTTAAGAAATAAAATTCTCTAAAAACATATTTTTGTAAGCAATTTTTACGCTTTCTCCATTACTCTATGACAAATTTGGGGGATGGAGGTCAGACCAGTCTTACGTACGTAATTCAAAAAAGGGGTGAAAAGCTGCTTTATGGATACCGTAAAGAGGGGGATGGGGAGTCAAAAAGTCGGCCAAAATTGCTTACGTAATACTTGAACGGCTTATCAACTTCAACTGACATCATTCATCAATGATCATGTGCATCATCTAATCTTTCCGACCATGAGCTACTCTAAAAATATTTATGACCATAAGTGTGTGTATGTTGTCATTTTTCTTTGTCAAATAAAAAATTATGTTTTTTGTGAAACTCCTGCACAATACGTGATTAAAAATGTTTCCCCTTTACAGTTGACATGATGGGAAATTTGGTGTTTCAAGATACTTGTGCATTAAGTAGGTATGCGTTTTTCATGTGAACAATTTTTGCTATGTTAGTATGAATAGCATGAGAATGCTCCTCTGAAAAATTTAATTCGTGAAATTATTGATTAGGTAACAGAATATTGAATTGCTGCCAACCACAAGTCAAGTAAATCAACTGATTATTCTTTCGAATAGAATCCAGTCTCCGATCTCATGATTTTATGTTTCTCGTAGGTACTCATGATTCCTTTGTCATTCCGATAAGTCTGCTAGGTGCATTTTAAATTTTTATAATTTTTGTCTCTTAAGGAAACCAATAAAAAAGGAGATATGTTAAAGAAAGAAGATGTAAAGATAACAGCGAAAGAGGCATAACTCTTTTCGTGATATCCTCTTCCCCTCATTATGGGACCAATTTTATATAGTTTGGTACTTATTTTCTGACTGATTTATCAATTAAAGGTCTACAGTATGTTCGGGCATAGGCCATCTTTTTGGCCCTTTTTTTACAGATTCTCAAGGGAATTATCAACAATTGTTCCAACTCATCTTACGAGATTTATGTAGTTCAAGGGGACCCGAACTCAGTATTTGGATTCATTGATTTAAGTATGAAGGGTTGCAACCAAATTATACGAAGCTGATGCTTTTTACAATTATATTAAATTTCCATCAAAATTGAAAAAAAAAAAAAATTCAAGTTTTGATAATACACGATCTCATTTTCTCCTAGCTCCTAAATGTCTCAATCACAGAACTTAAATGTCTTATATTTTGAAAAAAAAGAAAAAAAGTATAGGTGTCTAATGCGTCAGTGTATCAATCTACCTTATCATATTTCAAAGTAAAAGCCAGTTAATAAGTAAACCTAATATACAGTATGATCCAAAAGTCTTGCACCGGCAAGAACAAATTGAGATAGAGACTTGAAATTTTGTGAGTGCCCCTAGCTCATAGAAAGCGACTTTCGGGACCCTCCAAAATTTTCGGGTGATCACCCTGAAAAGAGGCAAGAACTCAAGGAGTTTTGGGGGTGGAGGGGGACTTTTGGATCAGTTTGTATTGATAGTTCGAGTTTGTTTAATTGCAAATGTGTCTCTGATTTATAGTCTAAATACATTTTTGAAGAGTTTGAAGATATGTATGCTATTGAATCCCTTTTGTGCCTTACATCCTGTGATATAAATTTTAGAGAACAAAAGGTAGCCATTAATTTTGAAAATATTTTTTAAAAAAAAATGATTTAAAGTAATTGTGAAGGACATAAAAATGCCATGTGGTAAAATAAAATCTGACCAAAGTAAATCAGAAAGCATTTGATCTATCATTGACTTGAGACTGTGAACAAAATATAAAAGCACCGCGCCTACGTCTTAATTACTCTTTACTGATATACCGCCTAATTATGTAGAGGTATTCTATGATCTACTCCCAAATTTATCACCGAAATTGATTTTTTGTTTGTTTGCTCGACTCTTCCTTGTTTTGCTGAGACGAGAATAGGTTGTTATTTTTTCTTGGCGCAAAATCAATTAGTCAACGAAAAAAGTATTCGTTCCTGTGCATGCATTATTAAAAAGAAAGTCTAAAGACTAGTTCACATCCGAACGACTGTTCCTCTCTAGATAAAGTAAATATCAAAGTACAAGGTAGCCTGATTTTAACATTCCTACCAAGAAGACTGATTTAATGGTATTCCTCCTCCTGTTCTCGTAACCTAACTAGTGTAATTCAAGGTTGTTTTTGAGATATTTTTCCTTCAACTATCCATGAGGATGATTTTACTGATGTGGTTAAAATTTTGTCAACGTGGAAACTCATTCAGTAAAGAAAATGAAAGAAAACATCCAACATTGAATGAAAAAAATAAGGAAATGAATGACTTTTCAACTTTTCTTACAAGTATTTATGGTGCAAGTACTTTCAAGATTATTTTCCAACCCTTAACTGAGTTAAAGTTACATTGCACACACGCTGGATTTCTTGATCATCTTGAAACTATCTCAAACTGGAAGTAATACCACCTCTACTTCTAATCTTACTGACCTCTTGTTAATTTTCGGTATCACTCCTCTTAAAACTTACAACCGATTTCTTTACCACTAAGAACTATTATTCATATTTTTTTGTATACAATTATGTATTGAATATGAGGAGTAGTAAGCAGTCTTGCAAACGGATTCAATAAATACATTCGTAACTTGCTCTTTTTCACTTTATTTTATTTTTTTAAAATCCAATATGACTTAAGTAAGTGATTTTATTATGATAAATTTACAAGTATATCTTATAATTTTTCCTCCCTAAGTAAAGTGCATTTTATTGTCTTCAAACATTCTTCTATTTTTCTACTGTTAATTTTTTTACACTTTTAACAAAATTTTACGAAAGATCTAAAAAAGCTTCTACATTCCTAAAGATGGACATGATACTTTTCGCTTATTGTGAACCTTGTTAAGAATATTGAGGACTTCATGATTTGGATCCTTTGCCAACTTATTGCTTACTTTTCTCAAAAAAATGTATCTCTCTTTTGTAAATCTATTATCATTCTGACAGACAAATATGCATGAGCCTTTCCTCCTTTCCTAACTTGTTTTCTCGTTATTGTTTTTTCTTAATGTAAAAAAGGACACCTACTTACCTGAATTGCATACCTCTCACTGTTACAATTTTTCCATCATTTTCTCACGGTAGAAACCAAATATTCCCCTACAAGGATATACTGTCAATGTATAAATAAAATTAAAAACGCATTGCAAGAAAAAAGCCTGAAAATTTAGCAGCGTTTTTTTCGCATTGTGGCCTTGACTTTACTCATGTGTCAGGCTGCTCAATTAATGTTTGGTTTTTATACCTATTTATACACACATATATTTATATAGTCAGGTAGTTATTTACCCGAATCAAGTGTTGTATAATTTTTATCTCTCTCTTTTTCAAGGCAGAATGTATCCTCTCTCCTAGTTTACTTTGCTTCCCCTTTTATTTGTTGCATTAATTGTTACCCGCCCGAAATTGTTGTCTAAGGCTGTTGTCACAAAGACTATGCCACAATCCCCATCATGAGTGCAATTTTTCATATTTCCTTGATATTTCCAAAAAAAATTTCGCTCTGTAGTCTAATTGAAAGACTAATGAAAGGTAAGACTTAACTTGACTCTTCTTGCTTGCATTTAAGAGGTATCCAGGTAGGTAGGTTCTATGTTTTGTTCACCTATTGTGCTCGCAATCATATTTACCTATATTTTTTTTCCTACACCTGTAATCATGTGAAATAAAAATTCTACTTCTTAAATTTTTTTTAGTTAAATCTTTAGTTTTGGAAGATTCCTGTTACAAAGAGATGGTGCAAATAAAATTTGACATAGATCATTCAAATCAAGTATATTAAGGTTCAAGTAACGATACAAAAATTAGATGGTTTTTTTGTAAATATTAAAATAGATACTGAGTATTAGCTTTATTAAAGTATTTATTACTATATTCGATGGTATCCAATTGTACCGTTGAACCCTGTATCAGGTGCTAATAATGTAATTTTCAGATTAATCATTTCAAACAGGTAAATCTGCTGCTTTTAAAGAGAGCATCATGTGAAATTCTTAACAACAATTTTTATGATCATTTACAGCAACAATGATAATTTCAAGATGAAAATGATAAAATGGTTCTTCATGTGACTGAGAAATCTGCTCATGAAGTACCTAGATTAATTTGACGCAATCAGTCAAATTTGTCCATAGATGCTCCTCATCACTGTAAAATATTGTATAAAGAAATGAAAAATATTTTAACTGCAGTTTTGACTGATAGAGGGTTGTAGAGAAATAGGTACAGTTTATTTTAATGTGCATGTTTCCTTTTTTTAATTTTTATTTTTATCATCTGTTGTATTACCATTAAAATGTTTATAATTGTTTCAAATCATGTTGCCTACGTACCATTTTTATCTGTTTCAAAATTTATGAGAGAAATAATTTTTTCTAAGAAAAGCTTTGGAATCATGTTGTTAATTTTGTTTGTTTTGTAAATAATATTATGTCCTCTTTTTCTCCCTTTCTCTTTTGTTTGAGTTTGATCCGATAGATGTAGGCACTTGTTTTTATTATCAAGTAACGTCAATGAATACATGCTGCAACTTTGAGTTGTATGAATTGTCAACACAATTGTTTTTTCAATACGCATGACACCAAAATAACCATAAATAAATAAATTATTTCTTCAATTATTTCATTTGTTCAATTTTTTACCTCTTTCCCTTATGCATCGCAGACAAATTTCTTGTTGGGAAGACAACAGCTTTTACACAACTGGAAAGCTGAGGAAAGCTAAGATAAGAAAGTCAAAAGGAAAAAAAATTGCACATAACATCCTAAATATTTCTGCCCCCCCCCCCTCCTCCTTGTGAAATCAAAGGAAAAAGTTTTAATGAACAGGGAAAGCATCATCTTTACAGAATAGTAGCTCAATCTAAGTTCAAAATATTTCTTGATTTCAGACACAATTGAGGGGCTTGGAGGACAAGGCGCGTAAGAGCAGTTTTTGCTATTTCGAGAAATGCATGTGAAGGGTTCGAAATTATATGGATCCTTATAGCAAGGAGAAAGTTCAAACTGACTATTTAATGCTGAAAAATTGGAATTAGAGAGCGCATTATGCATCGAGACTAGTTTCACTTGAATTCATTAATAGCTCCGTTTTTTATAAAAATTGCACTTGTGCGCCTTGTTCTCCAAGCCCCTCAATTGTTCCCAAGGAGAGCCATCCTTTTACTGTTTTTGTTTACATGCATTTTTCTGCTCAAATAGTGCTTGTTAGGAGCGTTCAGAAACTATATAAAATTTTCATCCCCCCCCCCCCAAATTGACTCTATTGGTTGGTTGGTTAGTTAATTTACGACGATCAACAACCAGGCTATTTACGTCGGAGACCAGGAAACCTCAAATTTTTAAATTTAATCGCTTAAAGAGTTTTAAAATTTTGGTGACTACCTACTATTGGATCATCTGAGCTTAAAGGATGGATGTTTAAAGGGAGAGAATTTGGAATTTTGATGCGTGTAGCATACGTTTTTGGGCAAGAAACCAAAATATGGTCGATTGTAAGGGGGGAATTATGACGTAGAGAGCAGAATGGAACTGGAGATTTTGAAATCAAATGAGAATGAGAGAAAAAAGTATGGCCGATTCGAAGTCTTGCAATTTGGACTTCGCAGGTGCGGTGTTTGTTGAGTGAGGTGCAGGTGCTATCATACGGCTTTGGTCTTCTGATACGCAAATACAAATGATTCATGATATAAAAAAAATGAGTAAAGCAACAAAGCGGCTCAGCAAATGACTTATAGTTGTGTATTTTTTTCCATGATAGAGAAGCCCGCTGCCAGCGGCACCTGGTGAGAAGACAATGCAAACGCACGGTGGCGCGGAGAATGCCGCGCGGTCATTGACCTCTTCGGAGGAAGTATACCTACTCAGTACTGTTTTTGACCGTTTTGTCTCTCCGGATTCTCGGACTGTTGTGCGCACTCAGAGGCGGATCCAACTAATTGGCAACACCGGATTCCTTCTATTTAAACCTATGTTAAATAATCGATTCTTGTCGAAGCACCTGGCCCCTCCAATAATCGATACATTTCCATAGGTTTAAATGGAGGGAATCCGGCGTTGCCAAATTACTGGATCCGCCAATGTGCGCACTCCGCTCGCCTCCCCTCGCCTTGTGGCGCGCAGTGGATCGAGTCGATGGGAGAGGTCAGTCAAACTTTGCAAACTTTCAACGCTTATAACTTCGTTTTTACGAAAGTTTGAGGTCTTAAAAATGACACCATTGGTTTTTTCGTAAAATTTGTTATAAGAATCACCCCTCAAAATTTAAAATTTGACGGAATGAACATGTAAATTTGCAGTTTTGGTGAAAATATTCATGTCCGATCTCCCCCATTTATTCGGTTCATTATATGGCGCATAAAAGTTATCCATATCAGGCAAAAAGCCTCTCAAAGTCTTAGACACAAAATAATTTATCCCCCTCCCCTTTTCTGATCACTTAATTATGGTTTATTTCTTTCTCCTTCTTGCTGCGGGCTGATTGATAGACAAAGCTATATGGACAAAGAGTAAAGGAGCTAATGGAGCGATCCTATTGGTTGAGATGTGTGGTTCTAATAGACTAGGGGAGAAAAATATTGCTTATCTGAAGGGTATCCCGTGGGTTGCCGTTAGTTTCTCTATTACCTACCCTCTTTGTCCACTGCAACTACCAGAAGCGGACTGGCTCCTCGAAGCGGCCCGGAAAATCGCCAACAGACCGCCGACCGGCCCATCGCGGTACCGCGGTGGAATCCCCTCCCCCCATAGTTTTTCGATTTGCGACTTACACCGAAAAAAATAATATGCTGTTTTAACATCTAGGATGTCAAAAATGTGTCTGGTGATTCCAGGATGCTGCCCCCGCAGTTGATTTTACATCCTGTGAATGCAAATTCAACTGCGGGGGCAGTAAAGGCAGCATCTTGGGATCACCAGACACATTTTTGACATCCTAGATGCTAAAACAGCATATTATTTTTTTCGGTGTAGGCATACCTAGGTCATTTTGCAAAATTGCCGAAGTTAGGTTAGATTGTCAGAGTTCATTTTGGTGTGAATGTAATACCAAGAATATATCTCCCTAGAAATTTTGCCACATTTGTGGTGAAAAAATATGTCCCCTTTTTCTCCCTGGCAGTTAGCTAAGTTTGACGTTTTCCGGACGATAGAACGTAACAGCATTCCAACATGAAAAATTTCCACTCGAAAATTATGATTTCACCGGAAAACATACAGAATTGCGAAATCTCTACAGTCCTGTGATCCTAGGATTGAAATCTTGCGATGTGCACTAATCGAAAATGGTGTACACCAGGGACCAAGAAAATAAGACTTTTCAACGACTTGAGCGCGCACCGTAGTATACGCGCAATGTATGAAGTATCCTGCAGACTTGTAAGGCGCCACTATGCGCCGCGCGGATCGTGCTGTATGCGTAATGCATGAAGTATCCTGCAGACTTGTAAGGCGCTACTATGCGCCGCGCGGATCGTATGCTATATGCGTAATGCATGAAGTATCTTGCGGTCTTGTAAGGTGCTATTACATGTTTTGCGCCGTGCGCGCCCGCGCCGCGTCGGCCGCACTGTGTTTGACGAGATTATTCAAACTTACGGCGTCGGCGGTTTTCAACTCATGATTTTGAAGTTTTTTTACAGTTATCGTTATTTCAAATGAATCGTGTTGTACGAAAACCGCCAATGTCCATTTTCCCAGTCTTGAGTTTTTTAGTTGATAATACTTTCCAGATTTAAATGCAACAATGAAATCGGTGTTTATACTTGATTTAGGGTTATACTCATCCCAAAATAAGTATAACCACCACTCTCATGATTGTATCAAATCTTAAGAAGTATTATCAATATGAAAAAATTGAATACTGAAAAAATGGACATCAGCTGTTTCCACACGACACGATTCAAATGATAAAATATTACGTCAAACCCAACTAATTTTCCTTTCTTTACGTACATATTTTTATAAATAATTCTAAATAGAGGCATGCAAATGAAACGACTTTTACGTGTAGGTTCCCTCGTAGCTCAGCGATACGTTATGGCGTGATCATACTGACTACATTTTGCTATTCGAAACTACAATTTCTGGCTGATCTGTAAAAACACATGTGTGCATAAGGAAAATCATGGTGAAAATGTTGTTCCTAAGCGAAGCCAGATACATTTTTTCCTATGGTTTTCTTTGGTCTCCGACGGATAACTGTCAGTTTTACGGAAAATTTTTTCCCGAAAAGCATCAGTCGTTTGAGTTGTCAATACAAAAATTAAAAAAATAATATTGAGAGGGGGAAAAAATGAAAAGAAAAACTTAGTGTGCATGCTTCCAGGAGCATCAATGGACCGCCTATATGAAGAATTCTACTATTATTTAGTTCTACTTTTTAAGGCGCGAATCGCACGCTCACTTTTCTTGTCGGGGAAAATCTTAATCCTGAAATAATAAACTGCAAAAGGCTTCCGGTAAAAGCGAAACAAAAGGTGAAATTTCGTTATTTATTCGTGTTTTATATCATTTTCTTTCAAACACACAACAGTTGTACTTAAATTCTGTCAAACACACAATAGCTGTACTTAAATTAGCTTCGTAGGTGACTAAAATAGGCACTATGAATAAATCAGCAGTTTCAAAAACTAAAATAATAAAAAAGTATAAAAACAAATAGGTACTTTCTCGCATTAACAAGAATTTTAAAAATATATAAGAAAGACAAGATTCCTTTCTGCAGAATGTGATTGCATCGACTAAAAATACTGTAAATATGTGTTTCTACTAGTTCCAGGAAACGGATTTACTGCGATATCCTAGTGGATAGTGTTAAAAAACCTGGGCAAAAAAGAAAAGGCAATTGAGGAGCTTTCCGGGAAAAGGGCACATAGCAATAAATAGGGTTTGAGAAAAATGCATATCAAGTTTCCATTATTAAATTCTGGCCACTGATGGTACCTTTCATCGCAGCTTGGACTCCCGATTTTGAACGAAAGTCACCGTCAGTGGCCATAGAGTAATGATCAAAACTTCAAATGCATTTCTCTCAAACGCAATTTTTGTTATGTGCCCTTTTTCCGGAAAGCTCCTCAATTGAAGGCAATCTCTTATGAAGAGAGTGGAAAATACAACGAATCGTGAAGCACAGGAATAATCGGGAGCGTTTGTTAAGACAAAATTTCACCAAGAAAGATTGACACTCCCCCCCCCCTCCCATAACTCATCTCTTATTTTCCATGCCCACTTAGAAAGGTACTTTTACGCATTCCGATTCCTCGTTGAAAATCCAGTCAACACACGGGTGTTAAAAAAAATTGACAGAAATATATCAAACATTACTAATTCTAAAATTAAAACCTAGTATTTTTATTTCTACAAAAAAAAAAAATATTTTCAAACTGAACGACACATTTTTACCGTGATATTTTCTGTGGCCGACGATTCCAGATTTTTAAGGTGAGATCGAGTATGTCGTGACGCTTCGTCTATATCCGTTAGGTTAGGTTAGGTTAGGTCTACATTTTCTCATCGATTGGGAGGAAGATCCTTTCCTTGGTGAAGCCTCTCTCGATCTCCTCGAAGGTTTTCTTGTGCGTCTCGACGAGGCAGGAGCGGGCGAAAAGCGCGAATCCTAGCGCGCAGGTCCCGAAGAAGCACAGGAGGCTCTGGAGGTCCATGCCTGTCAACAGGTAGTTGTTGAGCCGGCTCTCGAACGCGAAGAGTCCCAGATAGAGGGTGCTGAAGCTTAGGCCGCAGAGTATACCCCGATGACGCAACGGGAAGACCTGTGAATCACGAGAACATCATGAAATGGGTCAAAGAAGAAGAAAAAAATAGTGTTTTGGATGAACTGCTTTGGAGACAACTCAATCTGTCCATATTTTACCGGGGAGATCTTTCGAGTTCTCCTTTCAGAAGTCTTTCCGAATCCCCAATCGGTCCGCCAGACCTCCCTGCTCATCAGATGCATTTCTGTGCCCTCCCTCCCCCCCCCCCCCCNTCGTGATGAGGTGCCCTTCTGAACCTTCCCACCACAAAAAGATCCCAAGGGTTCCTAAATGCATCGATATTTGCTTACCCGCGCCCCCGCTATAGGTTCACATAAACGCTGGTACGACTGCCGTGCTAAGGAAAAACGCCGTATGAGCCTTCAGGCGTTGCCAAATTTCCTCTGACCTAAAGAAAAATATTCATAATTTTCCTCAAAAATAAATATTTTATCGAAGAAAATTTGGCAACTCTCGAATGTTCATGTTTAGGTACAGTATTCATGTGTCTTTTCCATGTACTATTTCTATCGTGTAGTGTTAGAAGAGTATGTTTTTCACGCAGATGTTACACCTGTGTGACCATTTTTTTTACGTTAGATGATGAGCCTTTTTTAGCAATATATTGTATTTGATGCGCCGTTCTTTGCGGTCCTTTTTTTTCTTTCATGCTCTCTATTTTTCTACGATGATCGAAGAATAAACAGTTTTTCTTCAGCTCAAGCCGGTTGTGCTATTTTTCATTTCCACCATATCAACACGTGCCACGGTCCGATACGAGGACTCAAATTCATGCCACTGAAAAAAATGGAATGCAGTTTTAGCACCTAGGATGTCAGAAATGTGTCTGGTGACCTTACGATGCTTCCTTGATTGTCCACGCAGTTGAATTAGCATTCTTAGGATGTAAAGTTAACTGCGAGGGCAGTAAAGGCAGCATATTGGGATCACCAGACACATTTTTGACATTCTAGGTGCTAAAAGAGCATATTACTTTTTTTATATAGTGTGGGAGCATACCTCGAACATGAGGATCCAGGGTAGAGTGTAGATCCCCATGACGGCGGAGAAGATGTACAAGGTGAAGAAGAAGACCGGGACCAGCATGTCCTTATCGGGCGTGGGGTCGAGGAGGTCTTGCGGGGCGACGAAGAGGTGGGCGTGGAGGAAGAGACCTAGGAGAGCCGCAGAAGAGCCGATCCCAGAGAGGCCGGCCACGGTCCTCCGAGGGAGGTTGGCGTGGAACACGAGGGCCGCCGACGTGGCCACCAGCAGCAGGAAGTCCGTCCCGGTGTACGAGCTGAACCAGTAGATGTTGGTCCGGTACTGGTTCACCAGGTACGGCGCGTAGAAGATCAGGATGTAGAACCCGCACAGGTGTTGGAACAACGCCAGACCTGCAATGTACAGTACGTTGATATAGAGTACCTGTATAGCGAGAGTATAGACAGATGTGAAACTCCGAAAATTCATCAGGCCTTCACCGATGCCTCCGCGAATAAAGTTAGGGCCCAGAAATGCAGCCAACCTATGAATTTCAAATGTCCAGAGCGATTTACAAATACAATTGTTACGATCCGTCGTTTATAAAGCATGTGATTGGCTTACTTTTTGCACAATTTTACTTATTTTTGCGAAAGAACGCTCATTCATGTACATTCTTGGCCATCTTGGTTAGAATTGAAATCTGTAAGCTGGCAGTGAAATTTTGTGTGTTAGAAGTTGCTCAGAAGGGTGGCTGCACTTTTGGGCCCTAAGCTCTCCATCAAGCGATCTGTCCATACTCTCGTTATAAAAGTACTCTACCTTGATATGGAGAGGATAGACACAGTCGGATCCATAGCTTGTGTCACGCTATCAAAATACTCTATCAAAATGTCAAGGTTAAGTGCTGTGATTGGTGCAAGTTGTCGAATAAGCCAATCACAACACTTGACCTAAATATTTTAATGATTAGTTTTGACAATGTGGCACAGGTTCAAGTCATCGAATAAGTCAGTCACAATACCTGATCTCGATATTTTGATGACTAACTTTGATAGTGTGACACAGGCACATGGGCGTAGCTCTTNACATGCTGATGACTGGTGGTCACCATCTACCAGGGCCGGATTTACCAATAGGCTACATAGGCTATAGCCTAGGGCGCAACATTTTGAGGGGCGCAAAATTTTTGAGAATTTATTAAAAAACGTGACTTATTTAAGAAATGTCTACGTTGTGGTTGACAAAGGTATTTTTTAAAGGAGAATTTAAACATTTTCCGGACACCTAACATCCTCCTTCTGATCTGGAGGGGAGGGGCGTCTGGAAGGAACCCCCCCCCCCACGAGAGCGCCTACTTTTAGGGGCGTCACCCTAAATTTAGCCTAAGGCGCTAAAAATGTAAATCCGGCCCTGCCATCTACCATCAAATTTTGACGGGCCGCACTTTTTTGTTCAAACTAAGATCAGGACGGAGTGCCACCATTCATCATTTCCTGCCACAGGAAACATTTCTGCCAAGTTTTCATTTTAAAATGAAGCAAATTGATGAGTTTAAGACTGATGCCTCCCGACACTTTGATGCTACTTTGATCGGAATTGGTTCGGGAATTTGATCGTCTATCGAGGCCTATAGAGGAAAGACACTGTTGGATCCAGATCTTGTGTCGCACTATCAAAAAACTCCATCAAAGTTCCAAGATCAAATGTTGTGACTGGCCCAAAGCCTGTGTCACACGATCAAAATACTCCATCAAAATGTCGAGGTCAAGTGCTGTGATTGGTGAAAGTAGTCGAATAAGCCAATCACAACACCTGACCTTAATATTTTAATGATTAGTTTTGACAATGTGGCACAGGTTCAAGTCATCGAATAAGTCAGTCACAACACCTGATCTTGACATTTTGATGGCTAACTTTGATAGTGTGACACAGGCACATGGGCGTAGCTCTTGAGGGGCCAGGGTAAACCCAGGGCCGGACTAGTCGGGGCCAGGGCCGGATTTACCTACTTGCCGCCCATGGGCCGCCTGTATTTTGCCGCCCCCTTCTCATTCGTTTTGAAATACCAATAAAAACCATCAAGTAAACGTGCCAGCGGGGGAGGGATGCATAAGACTCGTTTACTCGTGTTGGGCATATTTTTTGGGAGAGCCCTGTTAACACTACTAGCAAAAGTTCACGGAACTTTGCGCGAAAGTTAAGTTCCGTAAACCTATCTCTGTGTGGACAAGGCCTTCCATTCATAAGAAATGAACGAACAAATGATGAAAGAACAAACACAAATGTAGTTTAATGATTTTAACTTCCGCCGCCGCGCCGCGCCGCGCAGACTGCACTGTGTTTGGCACAATGCGTGAAGTATTCCGACAGTCTTGTAGGCGCTATGCGTTTCACGCCGACCGCTGCTGAACGCACTGTATTTGACGCAATGCGTGAAGTATTCATGCATTCTTGTAGGCGCTATCCGTTTCACGCTGACCGCAGTGACCGCACTGTGTCTGATGCAATGCTTGAAGTATTCGTGCAGTCTTGTAGGCGCTAATATGAGTTACATGCCGACCGCCGCGCCGAGGGCTTCTCCTTTTCATCCCAAGTCCTCGTCATCATTTCTTTCTAAGTCGCGCCGTTCCAGGCCAAATTGCGTGTTTGGTTTCTCTCTTAACTCGATTAATGAAAGTTGCTGTCTCTTGTATCACTAAAAGACGACAAAATTAGAAATTACTTCACTCTCAGGAAATGAGAGATTTTGTCGCCTTTTCTCGTTTGTAATTTTTTTTTCAAAATTCGATTTTTTTAAAAAATTGCAAAAGTTGCCGCCCCCTTGATTTGCCGCCATGGGCCGCTTGGGCCGCGGCCCATGTGGCCACCCCCTTAATCCGGCCCTGGTCGGGGCGCCGGGATACTGTGGCATCAGAGACAAGAGATGAAGAGACCCTCCACTGGTATTTTGACAATGGTGGCAGCTGGTAGTCTCGGGACTTTAACATTCAGCTGTTGACCTACTTACCATCGATGGTAAACAACGTGTTCGGAGTTTCGTTTTGCAAACCAACCGAAGTTTGGGAAACTTGTTTGGCTCAGGACGTCACCCGAAGCTCATCATTGATTGTAAGATAACTGTTGCGCCCGGAACGGACGGTATAGACGCTATTAGTGGCGACGTCATCATAGGGATTCTCCATTATATCGAATTGGATCCAAACACTAACATTGGCATAACCTCTTTCAATGCTACCAGTGCGAAAAAATCGATATATATCGCTTTTCTGTGACGTTGCACTAATAGCGTCTATGTCGTCTATTAAGCCCGTAAGCTTTTTTCAGTGTGAGGGTTTGAACTCACCGAGAAGCATAGCGAAGGGTTTCCAGACCCTTTTATCGGTGAGCATCTCAAGGGTGGTGTCGGAGCGGTGGTTGGCAGCCATGGAGGTCTCCTGGAGTTTGCGGAGGTCGACGTCCACGTCTACGGAGGTCTCCTTGAGCCACTTGAGGCTCTCGATGGCCGCGTCGGGTCTGTTGCGCATGACCAGCCACTCGGGAGCCTCGTGGAGGAAGAGACTGAGCAAGAACCCGATGCCGGAGAAGCAGCAGAGGCTCTTCCAGGCCGTGTCCTCGGCTCCACGCAGCTCGATCACGTCCACGGTGAACATCCCCAGGGACAGGGCCACAGGGACCAGACCCAGGAAGAAGCTCCGGTACGCCACCGGGCACAGCTCCGCGATGTAGATCGGGGCAGGGATGCTGCAACCTGTAAAGAATATCCATCAGTGGCGTGGCGTGAATTGCGATATATCGATTGTTATGCCATTTAAACCTATGAAAAAAGATCGATTGTCAGGGCGTTCGCAGCGAACACCTTAGTAATCGATTCTTTACTATAGCTTCAAATGGCGATATATCGATAATCGATCCTTCACGACACGCCACTGATATCCATGCTTAGGAAAATGTTTTGTTTTATTTTCTGCGGAAGCATTCCATTTGAATCGACTGGAGTTTCATTTAAAATTGCTCAGTTGCGCTAGTGTCACAGAAAAATTCACACACGGAGAAAGAAACTTCGTGCACGGGACTTGAAGTTGAGGTCATATGGAGCTCTGAAGTTTTCGGATAACGCATCGTAGAGCTTGATGCCCAACTGCCAAAGTACGGGTCAGACATCTGAAGTACTTTGGTAGGTATATACCGGAGGGTTCGGGTCACACATCTGAAGTGCTCCAGCACATACCTAAGTACTTCAGATGTCTGACCCGAACTCCGGCAGTTGGACCTCAAGTTCTCGGATGCGTTATCCGAAAACATCAGAGATCCGTATGACCTCAACTTCGGGTCCCACGCACGAAGTTTTTTTCTTCGCACATGGAAAAGTTTGAGGTATTTTTTAGGATTGTCGGTGGAATCGAACATTCAGTTTGCGTAGGAAAAAATTTACGTTAGAATAGCCTCAAAATGCATCTTTCAGGTAGAAGAAATTTCCAAAATTTTTCGAGGTATACCCTCCGAAACCCTACGAATAATACCGCCTATTTACAAACTGACGATTTCGCAACACACAGAGAGAACTTCCGTCATTTTTTTAATGTGAAGATTAGATTTGCATTTTTTTCGTACATCACAGCGCCATTGAAGCGCTCTTCTAAAGACTTGGAAGAAAAATAAAACCATCATTTTGCATATTTTATACTGAAAAATGCGGCGAAGTCGCTGACTTTACTTTGCCAAAATTGTCAAGTAGGCGGTATTGTTCTTTAGCTCTCGCCTTCTTTACATCAGAAGGACTCGATTAATGCTCGAGTCATTCTTGCTCCCGTAAAAGCGCTTCTTGAACGCTACCGTGACTAGGTCACTAATTCCTACTTTTGGACTATTTTAATGCAGAAGTAAGGGGGAGGGGGTGGTACTTACCGAGAGCTGCACCGAGAATGAAGGTGCCGAGGATGGAGAATTCATACTCTTGGGCGTAGACAAGGAACCCGAATCCGATTCCTGACAACATGAAAAACAGCTGCATCGCTCCAACCCTCCCATGTTCGTCGGCAAACGAACCGCATACCCAGCAGAAGAAAACCGTTGCAATTACAGGAACTTTCACTACAAGTTACAAACATTTTTAAGCATTCGTTCTTATTTGACTACGTCTACATTGAAAAAAAAGTACTGTTCACAGGGCTTCTGCACTTTCTTCGTTACAGCTACGGAAGTTTCCGTTATGAGGACAAAGCACTCATGTCAGGGTCGGACTGGCTCGCATCTAGGGGCGTAGACCCTTAGCTAGTTAAAGGGGCATAATGTGATATTTCCTGATGGGGCATCCCTTCGTGGTGAGGGGCTCAGAAAATTTTGGCAAAGCAGCACAAGTTTACGCTATTTTCAGGTTCAAAAATCGTACAGAGTAAAAATTGTAAAATTGAACGTATTGAAGTGACCGACAGACTTCTGAAATTGAAGAAAACAAAAAAAATTGAAGCCACTGGATGCATCCAAGCACCATTATTTCCACAAGAACCGTGTCAGTCCTGCGGTTTACACGAGCTTAAGATGTGGGTCTAAAAATTCATCCTAAAAAAGAATCAGGCATGAACCTGAAAAAAAAAGAAAGAACGAGTATCAACACAGCCGACGACAAGAAAGACGTATTCGAGCCTCTTTTTTAACTTTTCTTCCGAATCTAAGCGACACCTTATTGGCAGCATATAGCAGAGCATTGGGAACTCATGCTTCGCGTCATCGCGCCTTCAATTTTTCAGATGCAGCACGGACGTCCATCAAGTACGAATAGTTGTATCCCTGCGCCGTCGTTGACGCGCATCCTTTCCCTCGCTTCATTTCCATATTGTGTTTGTTTCCGTTTGTCTTATTTGTAATGTTGCTTTAAACTAGAGTAGAGCATTGCGAGTTCACGACTCACGCCATCGCGTCTTACATTTTTCATATGCAATGTGGGCATCTATCTTGCGAGAATAGTTGTATCGCGTTTACACTTTAGATGTCTCTTAATTTTGAATTTCGAAATAGATTAAGGTTAAGTTTGCCCGAGCTATGCTATGATATGTCCAAATCAGTATTAATGTTAAAAAGGAAGAAATACGTTTAAAGGTCTCTCATGAGGTCTATAAAGTACGCGTATGTCTGAAAATCGAACCGGCTATCGTTTCTACGGGAGTAGAAACGATAGCCGGAAATAGAGAATGAAGGAGGGGGATGATAAAGCGCCTGTATGTCAACAAAAAGGTTCACAGACAAGTGTTTACGCTTCAGAAAGTAGTTCTTGGACCTCTGTTCACCACTATGCGTAAAAGCACCTCTCTTCACTCCTAACTCTCTCTTTTTCCGTTCTTTTAAGAAATTTTCCGCATATATTCTCGGTCGTAATTGTTTTCCTCTTCTTATTTTGCTATCTATCAGAGGGGCGCGTTTTTGGCGCGCCAAGGGGGCGTATCTGCCAATGGCAGATTGGTCCTATGGCCAGTCCGAGCCTTACTCATGTGCTCACGACCGAAGCTCTGTAAGTAGGTATAACAAAGAAAGTGCAGGAGCCCTGTGAACGGAAGGTTCTGTCATCAGCACCGACTATTTTTGGCGTATACCGAGTATGTTTTTGTAGTTTAAAGATGAACGTTGAAAAGTAAGAGGTTAGAGAGTCTAAAGCAAATGAACCAGTTTAAAAAAAAAACATGAAAATTTCCAAATGAATTTCCACCCAAAAATTCTACACAGTTAAAAATAAATGCAAAAATGTCATCTTTTCTACGGATTTGAGTGCTTTTTTAGAGATTTGGAAACCATTCCGGGTGACACGAAAAAAGAATAATACCTACCTAAATAAAGAAATTTAAAACAAGCGGGAACTCTAATTTGAACGCACTACACAACTGTGCTAGAATTCTACAGGCAGGTTGAAATCAAAAGCGCTTCCTGTCGGACGGGCGGTTAAAAACTCACCTATGTCACGAATGTACTCGTACAAAATATCGCCGAAGGTCTTTGGGTCATGATGATTTTTGAGCCGATTGTACGGATCGTCTTCATCCCGAGGGTCCTCAGAGCGACCGAGAATACAGCCAGCCAGAAAAACGATCAGTAAGGCCACACATATCAGCTGAAAATATCAGGTGCTATTAAAATAGTGGCCGTGCCGTCAGCCAAAGGGAAACAATGAAACTTTTCGAATCAGAAACCAACGCCTCTCAAGTTTCTAATTTTTAAGAGCTGTGGCTGCAGTGCAGGCCTGCGAGCTGATTGTTGAAATTGATAGACAAAGACGACATAAAGAGTGTGGAGCGATCCTATTGGTTGAAATGGGTGGTTCGCATAACCTAAGGGAGAAAATGATGGACTAACTAAAGGGTGTCTCATGGGTTGCCGTTAGTTAGTCTTACCTACCTCCGTTGACCGTTGCTTCCCCGCTTCTACCAATAGGATCCCACCATAACCCTTTTGTCTTTTTTGTCTATCGCTTTTCCTATAAATTTCAACAAGCAGGCTGCAGGTCCCATTGGCTGTTTAAAGTGCAGTTGCATAAATGCTGTGATTTAACACGATGCAAATTTATTAATTACAATCATTTTATCATATAGATTTGCTTCATGAGTTTTTGAAGGCGGTTGTAAAGCATTTAAGAAAACGCTTTCGTAGTTTCGTTCGACATCGTTACTTCTCCTCCTCTGCTGTTTTAAATAAATGTGCAAGTGAGTCGAATCATACAGATTTTGTCTCGTTTATTTCTTTTGAGTTCTAGGAAAGTGACGTTTTCGGTACAAAAATTAAGTGGGAGAAGAAGAGACAGCAGAGCGCCGAAAAGCGCTGTAAAAGCGAGGTCTATGCAGGGCCGGATTCACCTACTTGCCACCCATGGGCCGCCTGTAGTTTGCCGCCCCCTTCTCATTCGTTTTGAAACATCAATAAAAACCATCAAGTGAACGTGTCGGAGGGGGAGGGGTGCGTACGACGCGTTTACCTACTCGTGTTGGATACATTTTTTGCGAAAGCCCTGTCAACACTACTGGCGAAATTTTACGGAACTTTGCGCGAAAGTTAAGTTCCGTAAGCCTATCTCTATGTAGACAAGGTCCTCCATTTCTATGAAATGAACCAAAAAATTATGAAAGAACAAACATGTACAATCATGTGGTTTAATAAGTTTAACTTCCGCCGCTGCGCCGCGCTGAACGCACTGTGTGTGACGCAATGCGTGAAGTATTCATGCAGTCTCGTAGGCGCTATGCGTTTCACGCCAACCGCTCCTGACCGCACTAGCTATGTTTGGCGCAATGGGTGAAGTATTCATGCAGTCTTGTAGGCGCTAATATGTGTTACATGCCGACCGCCGCGCCGAGGGCTTGTCTTTTTTCATCTCAAGTCCTCGTCGTCATTCCTCTCATCTCTGCGTTGAGCTCCAGGCCTAATTGCGTGTTTAGTCCCTCTCTTAACTCGACTAATTAAAGACGCTGTCTCTTGTGTCACCGAAAAACGACAAAATTAGGAATTACTATACTCTCAGGAAAGAGAGATTTTGTCTCCTTTTCTCATTGATAATTTTTTTTTCTAAATCAAATTTTTTTATACCTGCATTTAAAGAAATTGCAAAATTTGCCGGCATGGGCCGCGGCCCATGTGGCCACCCCCTTAATCCGGCCCTGCGTCTATGTGTGTGTGTCGTGCGATGTGATCACACGAGGAGAGTATGGCAATTGCCCACATTACTGTTCCGCCTTTAATTCGCGAGGTAGACTAAAACATCCTGTGTGCAGCAACAGGTATATCACTCTAGGATTTATATCTTGTGTGGTCTGTGCATTCTGCTACGCAGTGCATTTTGTCAGCTCGAACATGTGAACTATGATGCTCTGTCGGGGGTATGGATTCGATCGACATGAATCGGTCGAAAACTAAAAACGTGAATCGATCGACATATGATTGATAGACTGCGTCGATTCGCTCGACATGAATCGATCGAAAAATCAAAACTTGAACCGATCCACGTGATACGATCAACACCGATTCGATCGACAATCGTAAATCGATCGACAAACCTGTGAGTCGATCGAATCGTTGCAGATCGAATCACGTCGATCGGTTCACGTTTTCAATTTTCGACCGATTTATGTCGATCGAATAGACACAGTTTTTTTAATAATTTATCGATCGGTTCACGTCGATCGATTCATGTCCATCGAATAGAAACCGTTATTTAATAATTTGTCGATCGGTCCACGTCGATCGATTCATGTTTTTAGTTTTCGATCGACTTATGTCGATCGAATCCATACCCTTCAACTCTGTTTCCAGCCTCTAACAATAAGCCTCCTTTATTTACACGTAAGAGAGTAAAAACAATTATTTATACTCTTAAACTTTGGGAAATCTGAGTTTTCCTCGCGCATATTGTGAATACATAATTGTTGGCACTATTGTTGACTAAAAAGAGGACATTGTGCATATTCTATTTATCTTAACCGATAAATTTAAAAGAAATCAAATTATGCTTTGGAATGGATTCATTTCTCTGACCTATGAGAGTTCGAAAAGGAAAGTCCTTAATATTTTTTACGGGTATAAACAATTGAATGCTGCTTAACCCTCTGATAAATTTTTCCCTTAAATTCACAGATACTAAAGATCTAATCCCGAATAAATCTCTCTCAAAAAAAAAAAAAAATTGGGAGAAATATATGCACAAGTCCTCCAGAAAACAGCAGTGATGCAGAGCGGCTTAGTTTTCGCTATTTCACGAGAGTACTTGTCACGCATAGAGAAAAAAAAGGAGGTGTTTGCATCTTGAGGATTTGTACCCACCTACGTCATCAATGTAAACAAGGCGCTCGTTGAGGGTTATGTTGACGCTGTAAAAACGGACCATAATGTCCGATTTTTTTACTTAAATCAACTCTTTATTTAATTTCAAGCACTTTTTATAGAATGACTTTTTCCCTTAAATTACACCATTTCCAAGAAAATCGACAGGATAAAAACGTCGCTGTACCCAATGACGTCATCAAAGCTATAGATACTCTATGAAAAATTCCAAGATGCCCGAAATGCAAACACCTCCTTTTTTTTCTCTATGCTTGTCACGATACATTTTCTCTTCTTTCCTGCACGATGACTCATCCTGGATTTTACATAAAAACACTGTTTTCCATTAACTTTTGTTTTCATCTGGGGCACTGACATTATACAGACAGCGCAAAAAACGTTATGATTCGATGGAAATGAGTCGACTGTTCAGCAGAGATTCCTTCCTTGAGCTCGGAAGGCAGGGATGACAAAAATCCTGCCGAATTTCCATCGCAAACTGTCTGGTGCGCAATCGGGAGCATCGATGTTTCCTTTCTGCAGACTCACTGCACTCCCCACGCGCCGCAGGATTTTTGTCAACCCTCGCCTTTCGGGCCAAGCAGGAATCTTTTAAATTCAAACCAAATTAAACGCTCTTTTTTTTTAAAGGAAAATCTGCATGATTTCTCTTCTATTATCTATATGATTAGGAATTTTAAGTAATAAAGACCATAAGGAATACCAAAAATTTAAATAAGGGGCCGTTCATAAATTACTTAAGGCTCTCATGGGGAGGGGGGGGGGGTCTATAACAGCCTTTCGTTGCCTTACGAGGGGGGAGGAGAGGGTACGGCTGAGCCTTACGTCAACTTTTTAGCCTATATTTCAAGAAAATGCAAAAATCCATATTTCGTCAGGTTGATAATAAAATTCAAGATGAAATAGAGGAAATCAGGAAACCACCGATTGCTGGCCGATCGAACCATGCCCTATCATTTCTCTTGATTCCCACTTCTCCACTCATTCTCACGATGATGAGTAGTGACTTCATCCTCACGTCAACTTTATACTTTTAACTATTTACTCCCAAGGCCAAAAGAATCTTCAATTTTGCTCCATATTTTTGTTTATTAAACTAATTATATCATGAATCTTGCCTGTGAACTTACTCCAGAAATTTGGTTTCACATAAAAAAATTGTGGCTTAAAAATTTCATTGTGTTCTAAAGGGAAACGTCATGCTTCGATCTACGATAACTGAAAAAGGGGGGGGGGAGTTAGTCGAGACTTACGTAATTTGGGGGGGGGGGTTAAGGGATGCCTTACGGTGCTGCACAAGGAGAAGTATGGGGGTTAAAAAATGGGGAAAAGGTCTTACGTAATTTATACTAAAGGATGTTAACTGAACACTATGCTACATTAATTCCTGTCTGGAGTCTGCTTTTTCCTCCAAGAAAAAACAAGTTTATTGGACGGCCCCTGTATACTACTGTATACCCTCATACAGGGACCCTGGACCAGAGTTGCTAAAGGAATTTCATCGTATGAAATTCTTGAAATTTCACAAGAAATTTCATGAAATTTCCTCATAAAATTTCTTGAAATTTCCTTATGAAATTTCTTTTTGTAATCTTTCATGAAATTTCTTAACTCTGCCCTGGACCTTGGGTTCAGAAGTTTCTCTGAAGCAAGAGGAGCCCTTTTCGATTACGTTTCAATCAAAATGCAATCCTCACTCAGATTTTTTTGGAAAAAATAACCCTGCGATGCCCTACGCGGCATTTATAAATATGATCAAGGCGTTAAAATATTTTCACCGCGAGGGCGCGAACCGTGAACGCTCAGGAAATGGGGCGAGTGCCTTACCGCTTAGCTACGCCGACGGGTATTGATATGGCGAATTTGCCAGTACATAAGGCAAATAAAGTTCTTTCTTTCTCCACTAGAGCTGAGAGTAGAGACGCATCGGTGAAACGCTCTTGCTTACTGATGATCTGCGGCAGGATTTTTGTCATCCCTAACCTTCTAAGCCAAGAAGGAATCTCTGCTAAACTCAAACGCCGATGGAAATCATGGTGCTAGGCCGAGAGTAAGTAAGTTTCTGCGTATTTGGTATTGCGTTCTGAAAATGTCTCTTATGTAAAATTGCGTCAAGTTCAGAGAGAACTCCCGGGAAAACTAAAAACTCTCTATGCCATGACGCTATATATGGTCTATTTGCGTAGATAAGCTTGCCAAATTCAGCTCAAATTCGCGTACTTTGTCTTAGTAATGGTATGAAATTACCGAGTTTTGGCAACAGTCGTCCAGAACACCTGTTAAAATTCAATAGGCAGAATTAGAACCTAACTGACATGACGGTCCTCTCTGAAGCCGAGTTTATTCGCTTCTCTTCCTACCAAAGTCTACTGGCTAAAAGGATTGATGAGATATGAGGGGCTTGGAGGACAAGGCGCATAAGTGCGGATTTTGCTATTTCGAGAAATGGATGTTTGAAGTTTCGAAATTACATGGATCCTCATAGCAGAAAGAAAGTTCAAACTAACTTTTTTGATGCTTAAAAATTGGAATTTGAGAGCGAATTTTTCACAGATTATGCATCAAGACTAGTTTCAGACTAGTTGAAATCGTAAATATCTCAATTTTTTAAAAAAAACTACACTTATGCGCCTTAATTGTCTTCTAAGACCCTCATATATTCTTTTTATCGAAGAGTATATCGACGGCGTAAGTCCGCAATCACATATCTCGTTTGCCGTATCTGAAAATCTCCACCTCTATGTTATTTTTTTAAAGGAGAAAAAATTGACATCATTCCTTGAAGTTTATGCAGAATTTTCCTCGCGCAGAGAGGAAAAATCACGCCAGTTTTAAAAAAATTGCCGCTGAGTAGTTTTCCGTTTAAAAAATAAAGTATAACAGGAAGTCTGCTACGTCGCAAACCGAGTTATGTGATTCCCGACTTACACCGTCGATATATGGAATTACTCCAGCATGAAAAGGTAGTTGAAAATGATAAAAATAATCCGGAAAATTTTGAATGATCCCATTAATTTTTGAAACACGAAGATCTAAATTTTTTTTAGAAAGAAGATTCCGCTGTAAGGTATAATGCTCTCAAGCTTCATCATCGGTGCATTCCTTTTTCCCCCCTTTCCGAAAATAAGGGAAAAGGGACCACACGCCAAACCACTTCCGCCGTATGCCCGCCGCATCTAATAAAAATCGATGAGGTTTTAACTTACTGAGGGCTCAGGGCTTCAGATGAATCGTGACCAAATACATGCACAAGTATAAATGCTACCAGCGGCGTGGCGTGCTATGCGATATATCGATCGATCTGCTATAAACCTACGAAAAAGGATCGATAGACAGGGTGTTCGCAACAAACACCTCAATAATCGATCCTTTACTGCAGCTTTAAATGGGGAAATATTGCTAATCGATCGTTCACGCCTCGCCACTGAATGTTACTCAAATAGTAAAATGAACCAAAAAGTCACGCGGAGATAAAAGATTAGTTGCTCTTACAATGCTGATGGTGAGGGTGAATCAAGGTCTTATCTACATCTCTAGTTGTAGCTACGATGTTACTTCCGCATGGTAACAATTTTTTTCGGTTCCGGTAACAATGTTGACCAAGGCGGCATGGATTTTCAAGTATAAACCATTTGCCGAGCGTTACTACCAAGTGCCAACGGACACAATAGTTAGTAAAATTGCGGGATAACGATAAGTAATAGGATACATCAAGGAAGTATGAAAATTAAAAGCTAGTCAAGTTCGTTAGACCTTGTAAGGCATTCGATGAATCTTATAATCGTTTGCATTGGCTATCAAATTCATCTAGCAATTAAAACTGATAAACACTGTTGCCGGATGTATATACATTTTTGCTCCTGGGACATCGATGGATTCAGCCCCTGGTAAAAATTGGCGATAGGAGCTGCGTTTCAAAATACCATAGGAGTTCTTATAGCCGACTAAAGAAGGCTATTGAAAATCATATAGCTGGCTGTAGAAATCGGAGCAAATCATACAGCCGGGCTATACGAAGATGTAAAAAAGTATACAGTCGGGCTATAGTTCCTATCGCCGGGCTTTACACTTTATCGCCATTGGCTATAAAAGGCTATAGGAAATTGTGTAGAAATTCGTGTGCTTTGGAAATCATTAAGTTTGATACGGAACTACCTTAATATTTACAAAACACACATTATATTTTCCTTTAAAACATATTTTTTTTTATCAGTTAAAATGAGAATAATCCATTCAGAGTGTGCAAACATTTCAAAATCATGAGTTGAAAAACACTGACTCCGCGAGATTAAATATTAGAGCCTAACACAAACGGAACGGCGACGCACTGGTGCCTACAAACCTGACAGGGATACTTCACGCATCACGCAAACGCGCATTGACGCCTACAAACCTAACAGGGATACTTCACGCATTGCGTAAACGTGCATTGACGCCTACAAACCTAACAGGGATACTTCACGCATTGCGCAATGCGTGAAGTATCCCTGTTAGGTTTGTAGGCGCCAATGCGCGTTTCGGGCTCTCTGCCCGCCTCGTCCCTCCGCAGCGTGCCACGGCGTCTGAAGCAACTATTTCACACCAGAGGTATTACACAGTATCATAAGAAATTGAAGGCGCTCCAACATATTAAGAATGACAAACATCCTTCAAAAGTACGGAGCTTTCCTCGCAAAATAAATCAAGATACTACGGCACAAAAGTAGTCCAAAAACTAACTAAGTCCTAGTATCCGTAATTTAGTAACGTTTAGCATGAACTTTATCGTCTGGCTGTTGTTTAATCGCCATCGGCTATGAACGGCTATCAGAAATTGTATAGCCTGCTACAGAAGCTATTGGAAATCTTACAGCCGGCTTTAGGTCTATAGTATTTTGGAACACACATTCTACTGCCAATTTTTACCAGGGGCTGTCAGGGGTGCGCCCGAAAGCAACCAAGTGTAGGGATTAAAACGTTTGTCAGATATTGCGCAACTATTTACAATTGATGGGATGGAAAAAAAAATTAAAAAAAAAGATAAAACAGGTTTGCATCTTTCAATTGGCAACACTGGTAATCATATCTCAAAATTTCCTTGGCTGAGGGGCTATAATTGAATAGATTTCATCGTAGCGATCAAGCGATCAAGCATCTCTGTTCCAACAATAGTGTCTGCGTCCACGACAATTGAACCTTGAAAACCACATTGAACAGAATGTGCGCGTGCAATGGCGATTTCTCCAAGACACTTGAAAAATATTACTTCCCTGTAGAAATATGGGGTGGCTTTACTATTTTCATGATATTTATTTATATGTAATTCAATTTGTCTTAGAGGTATGATGAATAGAAAAATAGGGCAGACAACAGACATCAAAAACGTCGGATTGGAGTTCAAAATAATAATTCATCATTGTTGTGTGAGATTTATAGACATAACATGATGCACATCAAAGCACAGGGTGTCTCTTTGAAGTTTTCTTCCAGTAGATAACTATAAGTATGGGCAGATGATTGCTGCACGGAGATTTATTTCTAGCCTACCTCAGAAATTGAAGGAGACCAACAATATAGTATACAATGTGTAACCTCGTCACCTCTGCTTCTTTTAAATTTTCAGTCCGAAAACGCTACGATATTGTTGCTGCACAAAGAATGTCTCGTGGCCTACCTTGAAAATTGAAGGCGACGTATAGCAACGTGCGTCTCCTCCATACACCCATTGGTGTCAATTCTGGTTCTTCTTAATTTTGTACTAATGCCAAAGCTCATAGAAATGGTAAAATTCATAGGTATCCGTGTTTAATACAATTTTTCGCGAACATTGAACACTTTGAAAATCCTAGTATCTATATTCTTTGGCAGGCGAGCAAAATTAGCTCTTAAAGTAATGAGCATGCGAAAATGGCTGTATTCGAATGGTTCATCTCTTAAATGGTTGACGTAATCGTTTTTGTTTTGACTATTCAGCCTCCTGGACATAGGTCGTTTTGATTGATACCTGAAGGATGCTCTTGAATACATTCTTGTATTTTTCGAAGAGAAACCAGTCAATTATAAAGTTTGAAAATTCTGAGGAATGTTCTGCCAACAGATGAGAAAAATCAAGGAAGTTTTCAAGAAATTAAGTTGACTAGCTTTCCAATAAAAAAAATAAAGTATGACACAAAGTCTGCAACGTCGCTAACAGAGACCATCGGCCGTTGGCCATGGCCATCGGTATAATACTCTTTCTTAAATTGTGTCGCCCCTTCCCCGCCTGGCGGGGGCTACAAGGGAGATAGTTACGCCACTATTTTGAGTGTACATGCGAGAATGTTTCCAACAAGTTTAATATGCGTATCCGCACAGTGATAAACATAATTGAATTCTAACCTTAGATTAGATATAATCTCATTAAAACTTAAGTGAACTCACATCGTACCTCCAAAATACAAACTCTCAATTTTTTATGTGGCCTCTAAAATTTAAATTTGGTTTCTTTCATTTGTACAGGAATACACACCACCGAAAACATGTTCATGTTCTTCACCCGTTAATTTTCAGTACTCTTGGAAATTCAAAACCTGGAAAACTATAGGTATCAAGTTTCAAGTGTTGCGAGGATCGTGCAAATGTTCCTATCAGTTAACAGGAAACCAATGGCCTAAGAGTAACAATTCTTTTTCATAAAACGGTGTGACATTGGGGGGAAGATACTGTGGAAAGCAGAAGTGTCATTCGCCCCCCCCCCCCCCCCCCCCNTGTCGTATGAAAATCTCAGTAGGGAGTTATTTCAGTTGATTTTGATCAATTCTTTTACATTTTTTTAGATTTTCTCAGGATTTGCCCCCTCGAGTATTTTGACTCTTTTCAACAACTTCTGCTCCCCCTTCCCTTACACGTGCCTGAAACGACGCACTGTTGATCGAGTTAATGGGAGAGGTCGGACAAAATTTGGAAACTTTAAACGCTTTTAACTCCGTTCATACAAAACTTTGAGGTTTTAAAAGTGGTTCCATTGGTTTTCCGGTGAAATTTTCTTCTAGAAGCACCCCTTAGAATTCAAAATTTAACAAATAAACATCTAAATTTGCAATTTTAATTAAAAATTTCATGACCGACCTCTCTGATTGACTCGATCCACTGGACGACGTTCCCGGAAGCTCGACACAAATTTCACGTGAATTTTTAAAAAAATTTCTCGTGAATTGTTGATGAATTTCACGTGAAAAGTTTTCAAAAACAATTTTCGCGTAAATTTAAAAAAAAAAATCGGAAAGCGAAGGCATTTTGGTTCGCAGTGAGAAGCACCAAACACGGTGGCGTTAACCAGGTTTTGGCTACTTTCCTCGCATCGTGGTGACAAACCTGTCACTGGGAACAATAGCGACGTAGAAGATAGAAGGTTAAATTGACTTACGGGCTTAATCGCTCGGTCGTTCCCCGTTTCCATGGACATGCTTTTCGACTTGAACGGCATGAACTTCGAGAACATGGCTCATCTCAGGACAACCTGATCACAGCGAGACAAAACCCAAATGCACCGGGATTTTTGCGAAAAGTGCGCGAAAAAGTGGCTTGCGGGGCACTGCTTTCCACGTATTTGGTCGAAAATCGTCGCCATTCGGGACGGGACGAGCCGTGTGTCGGTTTGACGGTGTCGGTGTCATACCCCCCGATGACGCCAGACTGCGCTGCTGGCGCCGAATCCCGCGGTTGAATAAGAGACATGACGGTGCGATGTGACACCTGGGGCGCTGTTCCCTGATAAATGCAGGTACACGCGACCCCCCCCCCCCCCCCNTCTGCCACGCACATTTTTTGCTCTTGTCTAGCGAAACAGGAATACATGGTTGACTTGCCTCTTACATTAACAACCGTATTCATAATTACTCCTGAAACAGTTTCTCCCCTGGGGAAGGTTTGGCGAGCTTACATTTGGTGCTTCGGAAGGGCATCTACAGAAATTTTTCGCATCGAATCATAAGAGGGACAATGTAACGAAATTTGGGTAAAGTTCAATTAAAATGTCGCGTGAATAGATCCTTGCAGAGCATTTACTAATTATTTTCCATCGGATATACAGGTCAACACTTATAAGACAATTTTGATTTTGAAGACTCGCGAAGTAGCCACAGACTCCCCTTGAAATCTGATGAAACTGTTTTCATCACAAAAATCACAAAAACATTTTTGGTGCATTGCCCGTAGATTATTTACTGATTTTTTACTGGTAGGTTTTGATGTTTCCGGTGGGAAATTTTTTGAATCCTCTGCATAAATTTTAAATATCCCCCTGCAAGTTCATTCAGTTGAATTTTAACCGATAGTTTTTCAAAATTGTTCTTCAGTGATAAGTTTGAAAATGCCTCAAACCTCCGCCCCCAATCACAAAATGAAACTAAATGGGAAGAAACTGTATGAGGTATGACTATCATGGGTCACTTTGTCTTTAGGTGTCGACATTGTTACTCCTTCAGTTGGGTGTGGGTAAACACAAGGGGGCAATAATTAAGTCGCACACAACGTAATCTGAACGATATGTTTTCTATTTATTATCCTTTTTTATTTATGTATTTATTTTTTATTTTTTTGCATTGCGAGTCAAACAAAAGTCCGCATCCTACGAATGAATCACATAACTGGCAGTATATTTATCCTACTAAAAGGACTAGAGACGGATAGGACAGAAATGGGGTGTGCATGGTAAAAGCTGCATAAGAAGCACTGTAAAAGTGGGCGTGATTCCTTTCACCAAAATAGATAAGTGGGAATTTATATATTAAATTATAATGGACTAAGCACCAAAGTATGGTATAACTCATGAGCCGTGGGCGTGTGACAAGAGCGTTGATGACAGGGCTCATGAATTAAAGATGCCCGACCGTCGTCGACGCTGACGTCACTGGTGCTCTATAATTCCCATTCATTCTTACGGCCCTTAACTAACTAGCATACTCTTTCTTTCCCAACCGTCTCTGGTTTCTGTACGTATGAATAAGTCCAATTGTAGAAATATTTTCCTTTTCCCCTTTTGATTTTTTTTTCAAAATTTAGCCGAATAATTTGTTCTCCCTTGGTTATTTTTTGTATAAAAGTAACAGCGTTAGGTACGGAAAGCTTGAACGTCCCCGAATAAAGATTACGAAGTCGAAAATGTTGTACGCAGGATGTGTGACGATCACAGAGAATTGCACATCTAATGGACTTGGCAACACCGATCTGTATACGTGCGTCAAATGGTATTTTTTATCTCACCTGAAAAACAAAACTTGAAAATGGATTTTTCTTCTACTTTTTTAGAGAATTTTTTATTTGCGTCGATAATATTTCAGAGGAAAAAGTGCTTAAATTTACGTTGAAGATTTTCTTTCTGAATTTTTTTTTTTTTTTGGGGGGGGGGGGCTCTGAATATATGGTAAGATATTTTACATTCAACGGCAACATTGCATCAGAAAGTCGAAGACTCCGGAAGCGGATATCTTTTTTTCTCTCTCTCTCTCCTCTTTCCCACCAAACAACGGTTTGCACCTTGGCCCATCAAAAAAATACCTATACGCAGCAAATTTCAGTTCGTATTGTTTTGACTTCTTTCGCAATAGTATAAAAGACACATAAAGCATCCTGTATCTATAGAAAATTAAACCTGGTAAAACAAACCTCTCGATTTTCATGAGCCTAAATCAGCTAAATATACGATGCCATGCAACGTCCAATTTTTACAAGGATGTAAGTGGTGGTTAATATGATTATATCAAGCCTATATATTGTTGCATTTCCAATTGATTGAAGATATACATATGAATTTTTTCCTAGTCGAACGACTTTTCATCATGCGAGGAACAACTATTCGTATTCACTGAATGTCCATGTGCTTACATAAAAATTTCAGGCGCATTGACTTTTTTTTAGGCACAACGTATGGCGATCGTCGGTTTTAATTGCCGCATCCCTACTAGCAGAACAAATTTTTGTTTTTCTGAGAAAAGTATAAAAAACACATATCTGTTATCTAAATGGTAGTTTTATATAAAATACGTGTAACGCTTATAAAAAAAAAAAAAATCAAAGTTCAGACCTGACCATAATATATGAAAAATGATAAAAGCCAGATGAGGTAAATTTTTTTTTACGGAATTTTTTTTTATTTTTTCATATAGGTAACGCATGCATACGAAAGTGTTAAAAGTGAACATTTTTATGTAACTACTAGCGACCCTTACGTGCTTCGCACGCAGCAGTTTATGCAGACTGAATGATAGGAGAAAAAATACGGCGATCCTCGGATTCAGCTGCCAAAATTACACAAGAGCCATTTATCGCATTCTTATTCAAGTTTCCTGTCTGTTCTTACCATCAATATTTTTTCGGATCCTTTTCGCCCTTATAACGTCATATAAATCTCATCCCATTGTTATATGCGTCAGAGAAGAGAGGAAAATTTTATTTCTCACACAACAAGTGGAGTTATTCCCACTCAATTCATGACGCTGCAGCCGAAAATGCGATCCTCGTTTTCTTCCAAAACCTTCGGAAATATCAATATCCCAAAAAGAGGGAATTTTTTGAGCTGAAAATCTATTTTTCAAAAATTTAGTAGATTTTAAAGGATAAATAAGATCATTTTCGGATTCAGAGGCAAAAATTGAGTGAGAGTCAGCCACTAGTTACCAGAGAAATTTTTTTCCTTATTTCCTTTCCGGCGCAAAACAATCGGATGAGTTATACATGCGGTGTTCTATGGGCGAATAGGAGCACTGGTCCGGAAAAACCTCTATAATAGAATTAAAAAAGAAACTTTAATAGACATGCAATACTCAATTTCCTAAGTGATTTTGGTCGTTGGGGCGTTGGTCAGCGTTGACGGGGACTTGATGCAACTATTTAAACTTGATGGATGTCCGTATCGCACCGACTGAAATGCGAAACCACGTATCTCCATTGCGGTGCTTCAAAATTTCCGTTCTTATTTCATCCCTTCCATGAGAAACAATCCGAATTTACGACTTTAAATTTTGAAACAAAGCTTCTGCCATCGAATACGAAAAATCATGGAGAATTTAAGTTCATGATGACCAGCTTGTTGTGTACTTGTTTTGTATGGTCATGTCAATAGGATGACTGAAGAGAGGCTGCCAACAAAGATGCTTGATTGGGTTCCTCCTGGGAGGAGACGTAGGGGACACCATGTGAGAGGTAGGCGACAGGGGGTGTTGAGTGAGATGAGGGAGTGTCGCAACTCACTGATGACCTGTGGGAAGACCGAGCTTTGTGGCGATTAGGCGTCGTAAAGCGCCAAAAAGCGCTATAAAAGCGACTCATATGTATGTATGATGACCAGCTTCCCCACGAAAAAATAAAGTTTCTCAGGATGTCTGCGACGTCGCAAATGGAGAAGCGTCGTCTCTCATTTTGCCCAAAAATATGTATGTACAACATTGAAGGCATTATGACTTTCCTCTCTCAACTTATATTCGTCTGTAACGATAAACAATGGGACGCGCTAGCTACGGCCGGCGCCTTGATACAACTATACAACCTCGACGGATGTATTGCATTCAAAAAATTGAAGGCGTTTTGACTCCCTGCTCACACTACCTGTAGTTGATTCGATTGACTGACGCGTTGGTCGGCGGTGACGGGGACTTGATGCAACTATTTAAACTTGATGGATGTCCGTATCGCACCGACTGAAATGCGAAACCACGTATCTCCATTGCGGTGTTTCAAAATATCCGTTCTTATTTCATCTCTTCCATGAGAAGCAATCCGAATTTACGACTTTAAATTTTGAACCAAAGCTTCTGCTATCGTATACGAAAAATCATGGAGAATTTAAGTTTTATAATGACCGCAGCTTCCCTACGAAAAAATAAAGTATCTCGGGAAGTCTGCAACGTCGCAAATGGAGAAGCGTCCTCTCATTTTGCCCAAAAATATGTATGTATACAATTGAAGGCATTATGTCGTTCCTCTCTCAACTTATGTTCGTCTGTAACGATACACAATGGGACGCGTTTGCTACGGCGCCTTGATACAACTATACAACCTCGATGGATGTCCGTATTGCGTTCAAAAAATTGAAGGCGTTTTGACTCCCTGCTCACACTACCTGTACTGTAGTTGATTCGATCGACAGACGCGTTGGTCGGCGGTGACGGGGATGCAAATATTTAAACTTGATGGATGTCCGTATCGCACCGACTGAAATGCGAAACCACGTATCTCCATTGCGGTGTTTCAAAATTTCCGTTCTTATTTCATCTCTTGCATGAGAAATGATCCGAATTTACGACTTTAATTTTTGAACCAAAGCTTCTGCTATCAAATACGAAAAATCATGGAGAATTTAAGTTTTATGATGACCGCAGCTTCCCTACGAAAAAATACAGTTTCTCAGGAAGTCTGCAACGTCGCAAATGGAGAAGCGTCGTATCTCATTTTTCCCAAAAATATGTATTCCCTTTTCTGACTACAGTATATCTAATAACATCGCACATACATTGAAGAATCTTGCTGCTCCCTCAATTTCTTTACCTTTCAAAAAAATTTCTCTAACTGATAAAATCCTTAACATTCAATTCTTGAAATCAAACAAAAGAAATGCATAGGTAGCTATTTTAAAAGTCAGCTTTGGATAATGGCATCAAAAAATATTGAGGAGGGGGGGGGGGTAATTTGAAAAATTTGAAGACACACATGACACCTAAGTATTCTGGATAAAAATTTTATTCAGAATAGTAAAATTTCGAATGAATTATAACTGAGGAATAAAATGACAGTTCTTTTCAAAAATTAGGTAGAACTAATGTATTAGTGACCAAAGATGATGGTTCAGGTATTAGTACCAGGATGGTAGAATAGTGCTGGGTAGGTATTAGTGGATCGTCCACTTAAGAACCAAAAAATGAGAAATATTAGAGCATAATGCACATCATGTGATTTTAGTGGGTTGGTTACTCATGTGAAGAAGGTATGCAAGTTAAACCTCCTACGGTAAGATTTTAGGCAAACTTTTCAGAAGCTCGTAATGTAATTTTACAGCAGAACAGTTCTAAGTTCGATCCTTGAAGTTAAAGCCAGGACTTAATCGAAAAAATAAACTAAAACTTACTTTTTATTGATCAGTTCAAAATACTTCATCTCAGTTAAAGAGTCCAACTTTTAAGGAATTGTGTTGGCATCTTTTTTAGACATGATAAATTACTTTCAATCTCTGACTTTATTTGGAAACGTTGACTAAGAACCAATATCTTAAATTTTAAAGAACGTAATCAATCTAGGAAAATTAAACGTTTTTAAGAGGGCTTTGTCTTCAACTCCGGGATGAAACGCCCTCTTCTGATTAATTTTTTAAGCTTCCGTTCTTTCTTCTGATCTACTCGTTTTTGGATGTGTTGTTCTCGCTTCTTATCCTTGGTCTCCTTCTTTGTTTTTATTTCATCAAGCCGCTTTTTCCACTTCCTTTCACTTGCCCGCTTTCGTTTCGCTAACTGCTTGACGCTCTTCTGAACTTTGGCGGTGCTGTCTTTTACTTTTGCACCTTCTGCTTTGTAAAAAGCATTTGACCAAGACATATTTTCTTTGAGTCGTTGAGCCTTGTCTTTCTTTCCTCTTTCTTCTAAACTTGAGATCAGTTTATTTACTTTTTCTAGTTTGCCTAAAATGTGCTTCGGTTGCTTCGGACCTCCAAGCTGTGGTTTCAGTTCCCCAACAGAGTCGCTGAAAGCTAATTTACTGAAAAGCATACTGCCTTCTTCATTCACTACCACATCAGCACCATGTTTGATTGGAGCACGAGTTTGCTTCTGGGGTTTATTGTTTACCGTTTCTTGCTTTGGATCCTGATTGCCATCTGCACTTTTTGTTTCTCCTTTTGTTGAATTTGTCTTCTTCGGAGTTCCACCTTCAGCAGGAGACTTTCCTGTACTTGCAACATTTTCTGCAGCCTTCTTTCTCTTCTTTTTTTGCTTATGTTTCTTTTTTGGTTCTTCATGTTTTCGCTTACGACTCTCTTTTTTATCATTGGAACCTTTAACAAATCAATCAACTGATTAGGATCAGATAAATAAAAGATAATTATCACAGCTAAACTACGGACAACGTACCTTGATTGGAAGGTTTCAAAATTTGCATTGATACTTTATTTTTTTTTTTAAGGATGACTAGCCAACTCCAGTACTAATCGAAGTTGAAATATTTCTTGAACACTGGAAAAATCATTCAAAGATTCTTTATCAATTGCTTTAAAAACATATTAAAATCATCTATTAAAATCATCCGATTTTAATGAGTGAGAAGGCTTGTTTTAATGTTGACTCTATCTGCTTAGTTGTCTCTTAAACGGAGCTGACCCAGGCAAAAAAAAAGCAGATTTAAACTGGAAAAATTATACAGCTAAAACTTACGAATTTCATTGTGCTTCTGTAACAATTCTTGGATTGTACCAGCTCGATTTTTAGTGCCTTTAAAATTTTTTACATTTGTTGGCTCTGAAACACAGAAAAGGGAAAAAAAGTAAGAAGTGTGGAGGACACATGCCGCATACAATTTTTCATCCCTGACTTTTGATCAAGAAGTTTAAATTGCATTTTTGGGGTGGCCAAAAGTTTAGAAACTAAACATTCCCTGACTTTCCTGGACCTTTCATGACAGATTCTCTGACTTGCTGACCAGAGAAAAAATAATTTCTGTGCACACTTGCTCAACAGGTAAAACAGCAGGAAAACCAAAATTTGGAAGTTACAATCATCCCTTACCTTCTAATAGTTATACCAAACTTAAACTTCCCATCTCTACATGAAATGATGTGGGTGTGTTTTCATTCTCACTGAGAGTAAAAACACACCCTTTTGGAAAAATGAAAAAGTTCGAGGGACAGTAAAAACTACACAGAGGGAAAATAAGTTAGTGTGGAAAAAAAACTTTTGGGTGCAAAAGGAACAAAACTTATAGACACTTTAAAAACCCAAGTTGAAATAGATGCGCCATACTTAAGAAAATTGGGCATCTTCAGTGAAACTTGAGCGTTTCAAAGTTACTAAGTTTGCGGGATTTCATTCTCACCAATTCACTTTAAATTTCAGCCTACCTGGCCATGATGACAAGGTCTCGAAGAGAAACAGACATGAGGAAAACAACAAGCGGAGGAAGAAGCATAGAGAAAGAACCAAAGACGTATAATACAACCAAGACTAGATCAGATATTTTGGTATTTTAGAATTTTTTCAACCTCGAAATCGCAGAAAATGCGCCATTATGATATCGATGCAAGCGTACTATTCATAAACATCCGTAATGATATGCAAGAGCTAAGATTTTCTTTCAATTTCGTTTCAAACCGTGGCGCTTAAGCAAATTTTCTCGAGGTCAAAAAAAACTCGAGGTTTGTAAAATCATTACCTGGAGATGGCACGAAAATGATCTCAAAATCGTGGCTCTTATGCAAATTTTCCAGGGGCTAATGAAGAACATCACCTCAACATCATACAATTTTCACGATCACATTGCGGAAAATAAGGAACTTTTGATTCCGTGCAAGTTTTATATTAATCATACCCGTTCGTACCTTGAGATTTGCGAGAAGCTAAGAATTTCCTTCAATTTTGCATGATCAAACCTACTCCAGAGTTCGAATAGTTGGTCCCTTCAGATCCGCATGTGAAAACGTGAGAAATTAGGGGAGAATCATCTGAATATCGCCAAAAATGCGCGATGCTTCCAGCAGGTATGTAAAATCTTTAAAAATTGCGAGGAAATCATCTCAAAATTGCGGTGCATACATTAGCGACTTTTCCAGTTAACAGTGAATTTTTTTACTTTCTTTGGCATTCCGTAGCAACGAAAACCTTGTAGCTGGCATTTTTCATTCTTACCTTCCTGCGACTCAGAATCAGTGGCGATGATCTCTTTCTCATCTTCATCCGAGGAGACATTCCCTGCTTCATTGTCACTGTCATTGTCATCATCTTCTTCTTCTTCTTCTCCATCTGGAAAAAACGAATGTTAAGCATGATATAGAAGTGTCCACAATGCTAGAAAGGTATTTCTTGTACTTAAGTACAATAAATGAGGCTCTGGCAGGTCAGTGCACTGCTGCATTGAATTTTTCAACTGCAAGTAACTTCATGCATAAAATACATTATAATTTTTAAATGCGTATTTGTCTCTTGCACAATTTAAAAGGAAGGTGAGAGGTTCTCTTTTGGGTGCATTCCAAGGAGAGGACAGGATTAAAAATTGGGCTGTGAGGCCCCACAGAAATGGATTGATTCAGCACTGAGGGATTATCCCACATGAGGTCAGGGTTAGAGACACTTGTTGAATAAATGTAATTTAGATATACATGATTATGTAAGAAGTCTCCACCTTGCTTTCTAATTTGAATGATTATGCCTTCATTTTCAGTTGCTTATTTGGTCCGGGTCCGGTTGACAGTCAAGGCAACTAAACGATCAAAATATATAATTCCGACTTAATATGAATTGCATCTGGCAAAAAGGAACCAGCGCAACGACAGTGTAGTAAAAACGTTGCTTCTTCATAATTATCTAAAAAAAATTCCTGGAACAGCAAATTTTTTTTGCGCACCATCAAAAAATTGTCAATTTTACAGGAAAATAAGTGTATAAATTTTAATACTGTGCATATTATGTGTCGTTTTAAAATATAAGAAGTTGCACAATTTTGAAAACACTGTAATCACGCTGGTTCCTTCTTCCTAAATGCGACCCATATCACCCACTCAAATCGACAAATGCTACACTGCTTGGAAGAACCAGCAGAGCATGCACGGTTACTTTCTTTCATGAGGGTGAATATATCATCCTTCAGATTTCAAAAAGATTATTAAATATGAGTTTAAATTAAAAAAACTATGGCTTACCTGATTCCACAGGTTTTGGCCATTGACAGCGCGAGAAAGCTTCCGAGATGAAACCAAACTCCTCGGAGAAAACTTTCCGAAATTCAGATAGATTCATTTCTGTTGAACCAACCATTATCTTAAGTACATAAAACACAAAGCATTCTGATTATTAGTGAATTGTCAGAACAGAGAAACAGAGAAACAAACTCAACACGTGGGACGAAAAAAACAAGTTTGTGTTTGTTTACCAATTAACTAACCTCAAAATATTTGAATCCACGTGAGCTCAACCAACGTTGGAATCGATGAGTGTCGGCTAGTCGGCTCGGGCTCGGTTGCAGGCTTTTTTTTAAATCTTGTTTTTTCTGCTTTCTCATACTTTGTGCTTTGTGTTTATGTTATCATTTAATTTATTTATTGGCCTTATTGGTTGATTACTGTTCAGCAGCTTTGCCGCGTTTCATCATTTTCTCTCGAAGTTTCAACAGGCTTCAGAATTTTTGGCTTAACTGCGCGCCACCTGTTCAAACCGAATAGATTCTCATGGCAGTTTTTGAGGTCTAACAAGTTGAAGTTAACGTCTAATTCTATTATCGCCAGTATGAAACTCGACTATCCCGTCCCTCGACGTGATGAAACCGTCAAAGAAACCAAATTTGGTGTCGAGGTAAGGCCAGCTCCTTTTGAATTTCTCACATTGCACCTTCCAGCTAAGGTGCGAAAGGGTCCTTTCCTAGCTGATATCTTAGCCTCCGTTCATTCAGAACTCTACTTCTTCACAATTCAAACAAGCTTATTTAAATTTAAGTTCATTCTACCAGTCAAAGGCATGACGAAGCAAAGATCAGACACAGCCAACCAATCACGTTACGCTTTTTAACCCGTCATCTGTCCAGTGCTGCCGTTTGACTTTTTCGAAAGACACGCCAAAAGTGCATTACAAGACGTGTAAATGGTCCGCAGTAAATTTACCACATTATCCGCATACAGTCCGCAGATTTGAAAAAGCTCTACAAAAGATCCGCATCCAAAACATTTTTCAAAACATACACAAAAAGAGCATCTAAAGATCTGCAAATAGTATACATTAATTTTACCACTTAATCTGTAGATTTGGAAAAGATCCGCGTAAAAAAATTGTTTCATTAGCGAGATGGCAAGAATTGTGAATTTTGATAATTTCGAGATAATAATTTAAAAATCTGGGTAACTTCACGCGCGAACGAAGAAGATACAAAGAGGATCTGCTGAAAATCTGCATTTTCTTAAAATATCCGCTAATAGTCTGCAGTTTTACAGGATTTGCAGTATAGTCAGCAAACCAAAAATGGAAATTTAGAAGTAAAACTCCCTTATTTGGCCGCCTTGATTCAAAAAGATTTGAGTGAAGCTTGAGCATTTCAAGCCTAAGTATGTCATATAACTTGCCATATTTTCCACTCGTGACTCACTTTGATTGGATGGTTCTGGTCTCACAATCATTTGTCTCTAATCTTGTCGATCAAGTAATTATCATAAAATTGATATTTTACTTTAAAATTTTTAAAGGGGTTGGTAAACTGAATTTGGAATGAAAAAAGGACTTCAAGCTTGGATACTAAAGAACTGAAGTTAACAAAAATTTACTGAAAAGAAAATGGAAAACTAGGGACTAAAAATCTATGGGGAAGTGTTGACACTTCCTCTATCACATTTTATGTTAATATTCATCTTATCAAAAATTTTTTCATCTTCACATTCAATTGAATGGTTTACTTACAGATTCCAAATCCGTACTGTTGGATGGAGGATCCTGATGCGGAGGAAACCAAAGCATTTGTTGATGCTCAGAATGCTGTAACAGAGAAATTCCTTGAGCAGTGTCCAGTGCGATCCAAAATTAAAGAACGTTTGACTAATCTTTGGAATTATCCTAAGTTTTCTTGCCCTGCTAAGCATGGAGATAAATACTTTTTCTACAAAAATTCAGGACTTCAGAATCAAAGGTAAGAAAGAGGTATATTCAAAGATTTCTTGTGGCTTTCAATTTTAATAATTGCAGTATTCTTTTTTGAGGAATCAGCCAGTGGTTTTTTAACCACCAGTCAATAAATTAATTATATTTTTATGTAAATTAAGGATTGTCAGGTCTCCTCCTTTTCAGGATTTTTTTTAATCCAATTATTAGTAGTTTGCTATTGTCGGTGTTTCAATTTTAAGTTTTTGGTTGGGTTAATAATTTTAGTTTCTTTACTTTCAGTTTATATTTATTTACAGATATTTATTTTTTATTATGATAATTTTTGGTAATTAATTGAATAGGTATAGAAATGAATTTATTAAATTTCATGTAATAAAGTCCCCATTTCTAATAATTTATTGATTGGTATTTTTATTTTTATTAAAATTTTAAGTTAAGTAAGTAAAACTAATGATTTTCAATTTCATTAAGAAATTTAATAAGTTAGGTTTTACTAAAGAAGTTTCTAAAACTTTTTTTTAAAGTTGATTTTCTTTCTCGCATGGTAAAAAAATCCATGCTTGAAAAACCACTGGTTGATTCTTCACAAAAATACTGCAATTAAATTTTTAAATTTGATGAACTTTTTTTTATACTAGGTACTTAATCTTCTGCCAGGGGTGCAGAAAATGCTTGGTCGCAGACTGATAGCAGAGTAAATGTGAAGGTACCTAATAAAGGGTAAAAAATGTTAAGGCAGAGGGCATATACCAGCCAAGCGCAAAGTTTTTTGCGAAAGAAACTGTGTAACGCGCACTCTTAACGGAACAAAATGGTTAAAGATGCTCTTATATGGGAAGGAAACAGTGATGCACGCAAGTCTTGTATGGACAGTAATGTGGAGGCAACCTCAAAAAATACAAAGGCTGCCTCAAAAAATATGAAGGTGAAGAACTTTCTGGGCCCCCGTCCTCTAATTTAAAATTGGAAAGTATGTAACATGCACTGTAGTCCTTCAGTAGTGAATAATGTAAAAAATTGCAATTTACATGATCAGTGTTTGTTTTAAAAAAAGTGCCCTCTTACCAATGTTTTTCTTTCATTAATGTGAAGACAATTGACAGCCACTGATGAGTAATTATCCTCAAGTTTTGAAAAATATGTGTTTGGATCTCTCTGACCGCTCCAAAATATTATTCACTTATATATCACAGAGATTGGTACAATCAATTTTCTGGAAGAAAAGAAAGATTAAATGATTCACCTTGCTACACGCTAGGCAGGCAAACCAAGCCATTGTAATATCACTTTTTGTAATTAAGGTAATGAAATTTCTTATGAAGGTATGGTACAAGGAAAAAAATAGATGATAAATTCAGCTTGACATGAATGATTTATTTTTTTTTCCTGTAGTGTCCTTTATGTACAAGACTCCTTGGACGGACAACCTCGAGAATTCCTCGACCCAAATACTTTATCTGATGATGGAAAAGTTGCCCTCTCCGTCAAAAAGTTTTCTGAAGATGGAAAAACTTTTGCATATGGGATTAGTAAATCAGGTTCTGATTGGAGTTCAATCCAATTTAAGGATGTAGAAACAGGTAAGAAATTCTCACATTTTTGAAGTTTTATTTCGGAACATTAGTTTTGCTTTTGTCTAGCTCTCTTAGTCTCTCCAGACATATTTTTGGGTATCTGTGAATCTTTATGTTGTTGATTCTTTGCCACCAGTTTAGGGCTCCTTTGAGTATTTCAAGTTCAAGTTTTCCCTTTCCCCTCTTAGATCTCACAATATATTGGGGTGTGTTTCTATGTAGTCTGAAAATGCTCTCGAAAAGGTTTTAGAAAAAGTATACATTTTCATTACTAATTTGCCAGGATTGTCACTGTCAGGGAATCCAGGGAATTTATAAAAGTTAGGTAAAACCTGGAAATGTCAGGGAAAATGATGACAGTATCCAGGAAAAATTTTCAAGTCACCTTTACTTGCTTTCTAGAATGGGTTTGACGTTTCAATCAACTACTTTTGCCCGAAAACTATTTCTAAATATGCATTTTTAACCATCTGGCATATTTTCAATTGTCACAGTATTTTACCGAAACGAGCTCGGGAAATCGGAGAAATTTCAGAGAATTTCATGTTCCAAATTCTGTGGCAACCCTGTCTCTGTCTAGCTTTGCATGCTGGGGTGGAAAATTACAGTGTTCACAGGGTGTTAAAATTGATGTTTTCCGTGGAATCTAACTCATGTCTCATGAAATGGAGTTTGTTTCTAGTGATGCATTTTCCCCCCTCATAAATATCATTCTCTCCATCCTCTACTTTGGACTAAATCATGCAATAAAAAACTCATAAACTTGTTTTATAATTTTTCCAGGCAAAGATTATCCAGAAGTTTTAGAGAAGGTAAAATTTACTTCAATCGCATGGACTCATGACAACAAAGGAGTATTTTATGGGGTTCGTACAACTTTTTTATTTTCTTTCTAGATGTTTTTCCTCTTTATTTTTCAATCCTTTCAGATATTTTACCTTTGCTGTAATTATATCTCTCAGTCTTTCATCCCAATGAGCGTGTCCAGTAATTTTTAATCCATGCATTTTTAAGAAGTAGAAAGAGTACGCATCTCACAGAAATTTTCCTGAAGTTTTTCAAACAATCCCAAAATTGCATATTTGAAGCTCTCATTTAAAAAGGCACATCACCAAGAAAGCCAAGGTGGCATTCGAAAATATCTAGTACGCGGCCAACATCTCGATCATGTGTTGTCTTTGCTAACATGCGATCCAAATTTCGTACGCAACGAGAGGAACATTTTCGTATGTTACCCCGGCTTCCTCAGCAGCAGTCGAATACAAGCCCAAAATCTGCAATTATAAACTCGTTTTTTGTGGGCTAATATCGTTTAAAAAATCCAAGAAAATTCCTGTGAACTAAATGCACTGACTAATTTTCAAAAACGCACGAATTTGGACAAGCTCATTAATTCTCTAAAAATCAAGTACAGACTCTTTTACAGCTGAATGTCTCAATGAAATGGTTTGGAGAAGCAAATGCATAGCTAAAGAGAGCAAAGTTATAATTTATGAGACGATCGTAAGACTTATGTTGCGGAGACCCAAGCAGACACGAAGCGCGCTACACAACAATTTTGGAGTGTAGAAATGAAAGTCCTGAGGAAATTAGCAGGCTTTATGCTCCCAGAAAGGTACACCAATGTGTCAATTTCCGAAGAGTGCCGAATTCTAGATATAGCTAAGTGGACCAAGATGTGGCAGAAAATGTGGTCGGAACATGTAGAAAGAATAGACGGGGAGAGACTCGCTAAGATTTGTACGGTAGGATGACCTCATAGCTGGAGGCAACCCAGATGACCGCTTAAGAGATGGGCACAGAGCTGCCTTTCATCCCAGGAGGACCATCATGTTTTATCACCAGTATTTTCTTAATTCAGAGTCTAGATAAACAGGGTCTCAACCCCAGTCAAATGTTAGAAGAGGAGGAAGACTCTCTTATACTTAACCTTTTTCTTACTCGGCAAGGATCATAGAGCTCCCTAATTTCTCTTTACTTTTTCAAAATAATTTGATGAAACAGCATGAATAAGAAGAAACGACCTCAACAGCAAAATTTTTCGCCCCTTTCAATGTGTTGAAGATGAAGTATCTTTTTTCATTTTTCTCTCACTCAACAGGGGTATCCAGATCAACAAGGTAAAGTTGATGGAACAGAAACATCCCCAAATACACAGCAAAAATTGTACTACCATTACCTTAACACTCCGCAGTCGGAAGATATCATGGTCGTTGTATTTCCTGAAGAACCTAAGTATAGAATGTAAGTGTAAGCGCGCTATGAAGTATCTTCTTTTTTTTTAATTTTCTCCAGAGATATCCAGATCAAGAAGGTCGAGTTGACGGAACTGAAACCTCTGCAGACTCACAGCAAAAATTGTACTATCATCGCTTGAACACTCCCCAGTCAGAAGATATCATGGTTGTTGTCTTCCCTGAAGAGCCTAAGTATTTAATGTGAGTGTATGTGTTGAAGTCTGGAAACACTTTTTTAGCAGTATGGATTGTTGAGCACTAACCAGAGACAAGAATTGAAATCCAGGTTTTACTTATTCAACTGTATTCATAAGTTCAACATAATGCTGTGTTCCTTCTTTTCTCTTTTCTGCCTCTTGGAGCCGTCCGTATGAAGTCGGTGAGGTTTGTGTCCATGGGTATCTCCATTGTCATCATTCAGTAGAGCAAGATTTGAGGGTGTGAATGCTCAGCAGAGTGCATATTATTTTGTTATGTTACTTAAACATAAGTTTTGATTATTGTAAACTTAGAAATCAATCATTTTTATTCCCCTTTTTTTTCCTCAATTGCAATCCTGTGGGCGGGTCCTGCATGCCTTCATATCTTTATTATTTATAGCAACCTTGACTGATTCCATTACTTTAATATAATTTTTGTAATAACCATAAGAAGTGAGGGAGGAATACAAGCAGTCACAGTCAGTGCCATGAAAGTTTTCTAAGTGTTCACAGAAGCATTTTACATTGTAGATTGTTACAAAGGATAAAGAAAGGTCAAAAAAACTTTAAGGTTTGCTTTTCGGTACTTATGGACGGCTCCTTGCAGAACGATGTATTCTGTAGTGAACGCACTGAAAGGAAATGGTATCAGAACTAGAGTTTTTCACTGATACTTTCCTCGGGATCAGTATTTTGTCCGCTTTTGGTGGTTTTAGTCAGTAGAAAGTATTAATGAATTCGAAACATGTAAGTTAATAAAATGTGACAGTCTTTGAAAGCTGGTCCTGAAAAACTCAAAATTGAGTAATTGATACCAAAGCGTAGAAGAGTGCTCTATGGAGAATGCTGAAATATGTCAAATGAAATTGAAGTGATTGCAGCTTAAGATTTTCAGTTGAAAAAATGTTGTTCTGAGAAAAAAAAGCCACGTACATAAAATTCTATTGTGAATTCATGAACAACCTCATATCCACCTTGCACCGTGCACCTTTTTTACAGTTTTGTATTAATTTCTTTTCCGTACTTTCTGTGTTTTATAGAGGTGCAGAAGTAAGCGACTGTGGACGGTGGTTGATCATTACGCCGAAAAAAGGTTGTCAAGACAATCTTATGTACTACTATGATCTTCATACTCTTCCAGATGGGAAGATTAGCGGGCAGTTAAAATTGAGTCCTATAATTGAAAAACTTGAATGTGATTATGATGTAAGTTTTTTAATCTTTGCTCTGTTATCAAGCGTTTCATCTCTCTTATTTCCTGTTCAAGAGTCACTTGTTCATTAAGAGTGATTTTAATGAAAGATACTTTATTTAACATTTTAATCAAAACCAAGTGCTAATTTAAGTATTTTCAACAATCAAACAAAGCTTGGGACAAATCACTTGAAGAATTAGTGAATTTGGATAGAAAGAATCGTTTATTTGACTCGTGACTATTCATCCTGACTTTTCTCAATTGAATCTCTCAGTTCGAAAACGACCCATCTCGGAAAAATGAAATTTTTCAGGAGAGGATGGAAACTGTGTAACAGCCGAAAAAGGAGTGTTTCTATGTAAAAAAACGAACATCGTAAAAGTTCTGTCGTTTTCAAACTGAGAGATTCAATTTACTTTATTCTCAGCTCAATGTGAGTGAAGTGTTTGGTTTAGTATTAATTTATTTCACCTCTGTTGTTCTGTAATGAAAATCTACTGGCAACTATTTTTGAACCAAGATGAAGTTTTCAAACAATTTGGTGCACATAATGATATCTTGTACTGTATTTTATGTATTTATTCAGAAGTTAAATAGGACAGAAAAAGATAATTGCAATTAATACATTTGTTTTTAAAATGTTATTCTAGTATATAACAAATATCGGAGAGGATTTAATAATTAGGACAAACAAAAACGCACCTAACTATCAATTAATAAAAATTAACCTTAAAAAACCTGCACCGGAGAACTGGCAAATTGTAGTAGCTGAAAATGATCATGATGTCTTGGATTGGGCAACCTGTGCTGCAGACAACAAATTGGTCCTGTGTTACGTTCAAGATGTCAAGGTATGTCCCAGCTCCTAATTTCCATTATATGATGATGTGTTACTCGGTTTCAAAATATGAATAACTAGAATTTTCAGAAAATAGCGCCTTTAAGGACGGGCGAAGAAAGAGCCCGAACGGAGGAAATGTATTGAATACAATTTGTAAAAATAGGAGAATACATACATATTGACTGCCAATGACCGAAATTTTAGGCCTCCTGCAGCATTGTGTTTTTGCCGTTACGAACGTATAAGTTTCATTAAACTCTGCACTGGCGTATTGGACCCAGCAATTGGTGCTGAGCATTAATTAAGTCCCCAAAGCGCTGTAGGTCTCGGGCCTCATGCAAGGTACACAGATCCTTTGGCGCCAAAGAATCCAAGAATCGTCCGGCCCCTGGTGTTAAATGTGTCAAGAAAGCCAAGCTCAGAATGTATACTGCAACCCATAACGGCTGAAAGATAATGATACTGAGTCTGAAAGTTTTAAATATGAAATACGACATTCTTTGCAGTAAAATGTGGGTACTTACAAGGCGATGAGCTCATTGATTTCAATTTGCAAGTAACTGTTTGGAAATTATTCCTGTCGCAGGTGCAATAAAATCTGAAATGGTCATGTGCTTCGTCTACCATGTACGCAGCACCTCAACAGCTAACAGCCTGTACTTCCCTACCCTCTCTGCTTATCTAGGGCAGTGTTTTGCGAAAGGGAACCAGGCTTGCCTGTTAAAAATTATTGGCAGAATTTTTATATGTGTCTGCTTGAGGAAAACTTTTAGTGCTAACATTTTGATTTGAATAATTCATACCTTGTTTTTTTCCTTGCATTTGGTAGGAAAACCTGGCTGCAAGTCATTTTTTAATTAATGCAAACAGTTATTCAACCAAATTAAGAAATCACAAATTGATTGCGGTGGACGCACAGGTTGTAAGACGGTATGTTGGAGTTTTTTAGCCAACAAGCCAGCAACCGCTTGCCCAAGTCTCGGGTTGGTTTTCACGACCTCTCTGAGCTTGGTAGCAGAAAATTCAGGAGGTTGCGCTGCACTGAGGATTAACCCAACATGGCTGAAACGCGTCTGTAGTTGCCTTCCTAAATGGTTGTTACTAGTGTTGCACCAAACAGCGTATCTCTTTGAGGGAAAATCATGCTTGTGTGTGAGCTTTTTCCCTCTGTAGTGAGATATCAGCTTCAGGCTGAATTTAATGTACACTGGCTAAAAAACTCCAACATACCAAATTAAGAAATGCTTAGCTCAGGAATTATCTATAATTCTCTTGTCTCTTGACATTTTACATTCACTTAAACTTTTTTTTATCAGAAAAGCTTGTTTAATTTCATAAGTTCCCTTGATTGAACTCCCGAATTTTTTGTTGCAGAGTGTGTTAAAAGTGCATGATTTGCAAACCGGCAAATTTCTTCAGCAGTTACCTCTTGATATGGGCACGATTACCGGATTTTCTGGAGAAAAGAAGTATGCAGAAGTTTTTTACCAGTTCACATCTTTTCTGACTCCCGGAATTATTTACGTATGTGATCTCAGCCAACCTGAATTCAAACCTAAGGTAACGTATTACTTCTAATTGGATTCTTTTTTACACAATCTAGACAACAAAATCATTCAATCTTGTAATCATTCAAGTATTTACATAACATTAAGCGACTTTCACAACGCAGCCTTGCGCTCTGCGACGCCCAATCGCCATTGCCCCCTATTCTCCAAGAAATCATCAGGCAAATGGCACCTCCTGATCTCCTCCTCCACTCCTTGTTGCCAACCTTTCACAGGACGTCCACGCTGTCATTCAAGTATTTTCCCACTCAAAAAGTACCCCCATGAGAAATTCATTAATATGTAATATTTTGTGGAATGTTTGTCCCCAAATTTGAAAAGAATTGTTCATTTGCAGTCTTGTAGCTGTCTTAATGCTGATGCTCATTTTTCAGATTATAAATTTCTATTGTTAATTTTCAATTTAATTTCAACTTATTTTTAATTTTTTTTTTTTTTTGTTTCAGGTTTTCAGACAGATTGAAGTGAAAAATTTTGATCCCTCGCAGTATGTAATTGAGCAAAAATTTTATCCAAGTAAGGATGGAACTAAAGTACCCATGTTCTTAGTTCATCAAAAGGTATTCATCTTTTTTTGTACAGGTTTCTTTACTGTAGAACCTTGCTAAGTCGGAATGCATCGGGATCGAGGATTCATTCCGACTTAGCGGGGTTTCCGAGTTAATCGGACTTTGTATTATTTTGTGTTGCAATTTCGAATTTCGCGCCAAAATTACTCCACGTCGTAATACCGCGTCGGGCGCTCACCAGAACCACCGAATGAAAAGCTCTACGCGCCGAAAAAGACAACTGAAGGCAGTATTTCAGTCATTCTTCTAACTGTAAGGCCTCCTTAAATTGTTAGGAATAAGCTGTACAGTTTAAGCGAGTGCCGCGAACGTTAGACTTCTCCTGAGCGAGACCGTCTCATTGGTTGGTCGTTCACAGCTACGAGATGCGCGCGCCGGCTCCACACGCGTGATGCGCGCGCAGCCTACACCTGTCGAATCATCTATGTTTGATCGCGTGAAATATAGGTATCGAACGCCGAGCGCGGCGCATTATGCGCCAGATTGCTCGCGGAGCAGTTATTCGATGTAACAAATTAGGCACGCTTAATAAATTACCAATAATAAATGATGGAATAGCGCGCAGCGACCGGCGAGCATCAATCCAATCCTAGGAAAACGTGGCATGAGTCACTCTGTCGATCCTTCCTCCTGCGCGGAACTTGGAAGCCGACCGAGGAAACGGAGTGCGAGCGACGACTTCTCTGGACGGAGGGTGCGTTGATGTCACAGAGTGGAAGGGGGACGCAGCGTAGGCCGGACGCCAGAGGCATTGGGTTCATATTTGTGATTGACTGCAGTCGAGACATCCCCCGTGCGGCGAGCACGCCGAGCGCGGCGCTACCACGTTGCCCTCACATTGAGCGCGGCGAAACGAATTTGCGGATAAGTTAGGGAATAATGAAAATGGGAAATGGAAAATGGAAATCCGAGTTAGCGGAACTTTATATGGGATCTTTTCAAGTTTGGGGCCAAAAAATTTTACCGAGTTAGCTGATTCTGAGTTAGCCGGATTTCTTATCATTGCGTACATAGGCGAAAAACGGGACTGAGCCATGATTACCGAGTTAGCAGGGTTTCCAGCTTAAGCGGGTTCCGACTTAGCGAGGTTCTACTGTAGTTCTTTTGCAGGGTTTTCTCTGTTTGATTGAAAACATCCATAAATGCCCGCATGTGCTTGACATGAGAGTTTCCAATCCAGAAAAAAGCAGAGAACGAACGGTTATTCTTCAAGATTGCAATGGACCATGTTGTCCAGGACAAGGGAAAACCAGAAATAACTGGGACGTATCAGGGAATGAGTCATATTCAGGAAAAGTAGAGAATTTTTTAATGAATTGATACTAAAACCCGGGAATAACCCCTCTTCTTTCTCCCCTCTGAAATCAAATTACTCCTAAAATCGGTGATTTGTTAACTCAGCTTTGAAAAATCAGACAAAAGTTGAAGAAGTTTTTCTTTTTCAATCAATCTATGGAGAAGAAAATTGTGTTTTCTAAAAGAAAATCTAAAGGAAAACAAGTGGGAATCCTGAGTTTTCATCCTGGGTCATTATTTGAAAAGTCCGGATTTGAGCCGTCAAAAATAACGAATTTCCAAGTGGTAATCAAGAAACGTTGTGAGGACCTGCGCAAGACCTCCATCCTAGAGTCTTCGCCCCAAGATATCGCAAACGGCGGATCTCCCTTGATCTTTACCAACTTTGCCGAGTTTACGAACAGCACGCGCGATTGCGATTGGCCTGCATATCTTGGTTGTTTCAAGAGTACCACACATTGAAAGTTTAATAACGAAGAGGGAAAGAGGGAAAAGTTCCTAAACATATTTTCATTAACACAAAAAAAAAAAAAAAAAAAAAAAAAAAAAAAATATTAACAGTGTGTCAGGTGAGCCTTAGATACTAGCTTGACTGCCCGCGCATTTACTTTTAAATCCTAGGAATGCATATGTAACTGCAGGAACAGTCCAGCCATCATTCAGGGATATTCAAACACATGCTTAACAGCCTAGGCTACTATCACAGCATTTCATTGTTTTCTGTGCAGATGCAAGAACAAATGGAAAATTCTTCAAAAAATTAATCACACTTATTTGTCGACTATTTTAATATTTGCCAATTTCTGCACTTAAAAAAGTCATTTTAAATTATTTGCTTTTCTACTCCTAGTTGTGAATATTTAACTTAAATTATTCCCTTTTTGCTTCGCTATTTGTGAATAATTCCGTATTCGCTTTGCTATTCGTGAATAATTGGCAAAATTATTAGCTAATCACTTTGTTTGAAACATTCACTATTTGCACAGCCCTAGTAAAAATATATGATAAAGTGCGTTCGAGAATTTAAACCCTAATTCTGAACTTGGTGCTATTTTGCAGGGCCTGAAGAAAGATGGCAAGAATCCAACGCTTCTGTATGGTTACGGTGGCTTCAACATCAATCTTCAGCCAAGTTTTAGTGTCTCTAGATTGATATTTATTCAAAATCTCAACGGAGTCTATGCTATAGCTAATATTCGAGGAGGAGGGTGAGTCACTGGAGCTTTCCATTTCTTCACACTAAAGCTCAAGCCATGTGGTTTGTTTTAAATTATGTTTTTTAAAAAATATTTTATGAACTTCTTAATCGTTTGCTTTCTAGATGCAACTTTGACTCAATCAAGCGCAAGTCAGCCCCGCTTCCCTATCGCAGAATTTTATTATGATCAGGTGATGTTAGTAGGATGACAGAAAAATGGCCACCAAAGAAGATGCTTGATTGAGTCTCTTGTGAAAGGAGATGAAGGGGATGTTCAGTGAAAACCCTTGTGTCCACTTGTCAAAATGGAAGCTCAAAGTGAACCGATAAATACGATCTGTTCGCAATTGTTGATCAAAAAAAAGTCGCGCCGCTCTATTTTGAGATGTAACACTCATCTATCGCATCAAGTCCCGACTTGGAGCCATTTATCGTTGAAATCGATTCACTTTGAGCTTCCATTTTGACACCATTTTGATGAGTGGAGACTACGCTATTGGGTGACAACAGGGAGTTTTGCATTGAATAAGGCAGTTGCAACTCCTGGAGGAGCTTTGGGAGGATAGGGGACTGTGACAGGAGAGTACTTAGAAAGCAACTTTTATGCATGCATGGTTAGTTAGTGGTATGAATATAATTATGTAATCTGCTCGGTGTTGATTTTTCATAAATAATTTTTCATGTTGATAATTTCTTCTTTTTTTCTCTCTCCCTTTTTTGGTTGTAGTGAGTATGGTGAGAAATGGCAAAATGGAGGAAGACTTCTGAATAAACAAAATACTTTTGATGACTTCATTGCTGCTGGAGAGTACCTAATTCGGGAGAACTACACATCGACTCCCTACTTGTCAATACAGGGAGGCTCAAATGGAGGGCTCTTAGTAGCTGCATGCATTAACCAGCGTCCAGATTTGTTTGGAGCAGCTATAATTCAATGCGGGTATGTATTTCTCATTATAGAATAACCAATAAAGAATTCTGCCTGTTGAGGCTTTTGTTGAATCTCCAAAATTAAAAGAAAGTGCCAAAAATTTCAGATCGTTCGTATTTATTTAAATTCGATAAGAAAAAAAGTTGAGTCTCTGGAGGGAAAAACGACTCCATCAAATCATTGCTATGGTTCAGGCAAAAGCCACAAGCAAAGAGAAATAAGGAAGGAGCAAAAAAATTTCATTTTCATGTCTGATGAAAGATGTTTTCTCTCAAAAAGCACAGAAATATTCAGCAGTATTTGACCCATCGACTTATGATTTATTGACCCTGATCCGGGCCAGGAATTACTATTTAATTTGGCGAAAATCAGTAACTTTGAACACTTCAAAATAATCCTAAAACTCCTTCTCTGTGGTTAAAAATCAATATAATAAGCATTCAAAATACAACATTTGAGAAAAATGATGTAAACATAACGTAAAATAATTTTTTTATCGTTATTTATTGCTGTCAAAGTCACAAAAACTTCAGAAGTAGCAAAAATCAGAAAATTTTAAGGTTATTTCATGTTCAAATGTACATTAATATGAAAATACCATAACAAAGCAAGAAATTACCGTACACAATAAGACATAGGTTGGTCATACTACTCATATAAACATTGATGAGAATAATATCTGCTGGAGAATCGCTGAAGTAATGCAAACAATCGACGGATGGTTCCCAGCCGTCTCCTCAAATCTTGCCCAGTGCAGCGCGGACGGCTGGAAACCGTCAGTTTAAGTTACTGGGTTAAATTTATGGGATTTCCTAAGGACTTTAGAGAAGTAATTGCTGAATTTTCTTTCCATTTTAGGGTTCTAGATATGCTACACTTTCACAAATTTACTATTGGATACGCTTGGACCTCTGATTATGGAGACCCTGATGAAGAAAAATTCTTTCACTATATTCGTCAGTATTCTCCGTTGCACAATGTGAAGTTACCAGGTGAAAATGTGCAGGTATGAATGAAGTGTTTGTATCTATTTAAAAAAGTACGGGTCAAACAAATTTTGATAGGAGACAAATAAACTACAGTAAGACTTCGATTTATCGGATTTCACGGGACTGGAAGCCGAAACCGTTAAATCGTGAAATCCGTTAAATCGCGATCCGATAATTCTAGATCTTACTGTTGTAAGAAATTTTAAGAAAGACATGGAAATCAAAGAGAATTTTGATCCATGACTTGATCAGCTGATCATTACTGTATGAAAATTTTAAATTTGAAAAAATGTATTTTTGTCCGTAGAGCTTGGTCCCCACATTCAAAATTAGCCTTTCAAAATGGGTCATCAGTGTGACTGTCGAGTCTTTCAGATCAAAATTATGAGGTGCCGATACTTTTTGATTAACTTAAATCGCAAATTGAGCGTTGCATGAATGTCTTTTGATTTTGTACTCGCAATTTATGTTGATTAAAACTCAGAGGCGCCTCTTAATATTGACAACACTCAACAGTCGCATCAATGACTGATTTCGATGGGCTCATTCTGATCATGGAAACCAATCTTAGGAAACAGCATAATGAATCAAAATATGGGGACTGAAACAGTTAGACCAGAAAATTGCTGTTGCGCTACTGAGTGCCTCATAATATGCAAGCAGACACCACAATTATCCTCTGAGAAGTTTTCTGAATTTGATTCAGTGAACAATATATATTTTGGAGGAAAACGCATGCTACAAACTCGTATTTACATTTTTGAAGATAAGATATTTGGTGGGTTTTTTTTTCTTCTTCATTGTCTCGCAAAACTATAGGATAGATACATTGTTAACATTCTTATGAAACTCTGGAATGTCAAATACACTAAAAATAAGAGAAATTAATAGAGCCAGTGTGTTTCCCAATAATCTTTCCAAAATATATTTGATTAATGTCAAAATGTATTTTTCCATTGTGAACAGTACCCTGCCACGCTCCTGCTCACAGCTGACCATGACGATCGAGTTGTCCCGTTACACTCCCTCAAATTCGTTGCCACTCTCCAAGAAACTGTTCGCAACCACCCTGCTCAGGTAAATCTTGTGCAACTGAGAATAGAATGACCTCAAGAAAGATTATCTGCAACCTTATTACTTTCTGTATACAATTTTCTGTCAGTGAGAAAAAAGTATTGGTGTCTTATGGCAAAATGCAATCTAGCTTATCTACAGCGAAGTCAATTTTATTAAGTCAATTTTTTTTACAATTATTGTTGCCTATCATTGACAAGTTTGTTTTTTTTCTTATTTAAGTTTAAATGGAACGAATACTTTTTTATTGGTAGGGGGGGGGGGGGGGGGGTGTTTCTCGGTTTTAATCATTGAATGCTTTGAAAATAAAATTTAGAATCAAATGATGCATGTTTATAATGAACCTGCTTCATTTTATCAAGAAAACTCTGCATCTTTAGCTCTCAATTTTAGCATGTATTCACATTCAGGGCAGCAGGTATTCTAAGTAAAATTCTGTTTCTAGCCCTTCACATTTCATATTTGTGATCGGATTTGTAAAGAGGAACCATAGAGTACATAGAGTCGTAATGTAATTGGGAGAGCTGGCGCCACTTTTAAGCATTTTCCATGTCCCGAATTCCGAGACTCCTGTGTGACGCCGGGTCACTTTTTCGATACATAATCGATTGTTTGCAATACACGGGTACCCGGCCATCCAATGTAAACAAAGAAGATAGGAATCACCACGTATTCCACACCGCCATTTTGGATCGAACATGTATCGAAAAAGTGACCCGAACTCGGCGCACACCGGGCTCGGAACTCGTCGTGCAGAACATGGCGCCAGCTCTCCCATTTACATTACGACTCTATGTACTCTATGAGAGGAACCTTATCTTTGGGAAGAAAATTTTCCTTAAATTTCTTCAAATAAATAAAGGAAGATAATCTGGTGCAAGTCTGTCTGAAAGCTCAAGAATTGGCAGAGGTAGGAGGCTTAAAATTCCAAGACAAAAATTCTTTGGTTGTAGGAAAACGTAGTGAAAGTTTTCCAGAAAGTTTGGGGGAAATTTTCTCCGGGAAGATGAGGTCCCTTTTCACAGATCTGGTCATACATATATCTTATCGTATAGTCATTCTCTTTTTTTCATGGCAACATTTCTTTTCCAACTTTTCTGAACGCGTATCTTCAATTTTTTTTTCCTCACAGAAAAATCCAGTGCTTATCAAAATAGAAACCAAAGCCGGACACGGAGCAGGAAAACCAACAGCTCAAGTTGTAAGTTATTTGCCATTTAATATATAAATATTTTAAGTCAAGAGAATTTAAGGTAGCCTAATCAACATGTATCACACAAGAACACGACATAGGCGAAAAAGGCTAAAATTGTTTAAAAGGCTAAATTGCCTATTATAGCCTATTTCCCCAGGTCGTGTTCTCGGGTGTTATGTATTAAGTTATTATAAAACTAAGCCTATTCACAGCCAGAACTGATATAAAAACGCACAAAAAATGGGATCAAAGCTGTAAAAGATTTTAAAACACATAAAACCGTACGTTTTGGGGCTAAATAAGAACCAACCCCTTCCTCAGCGTACATATGGTTCATTGTGTGAAGTGATGTGGAGATTGCTTTAAAAAATGTAAAGGAGGTAAAGAACATTCTGCAAACCCTGCAAAACAATGATGTCTTCATAGCGTCCCCCCCCCCCNGAATTTTAGTTTTAGAACAATTCTTTCATATTGTGCAAGAATAAAGTCCTATTCATCATAATAAGTCAATACAGTAGTATCTGGTTATTACAGAATTTCCCAGGATAGAGAGATGTTTCCGTTAATAACAGGGTTCTTTAGTTCCATTGTGAGCAGGTTCATTTACATGCATTTTCCTCAGCAAGTATACAGAGAAAATGTCCATTGAAACTTAAGATCAGCTTTTCACCATGAGAAATCTCCAGTATGAGGAGGTTTCTGTATTTTAGCATCCCCAGTGTCAAAAAAATGTCAAGTTAACTCCTGAGATTGTACATGTAATACACCCTCCACACTCAAAAAGTAAATAATTTAACTTAAGTCTAATTTTTCGTGTTTCTGTTTCTACTTTCAGATTGAAGAAGTAACGGACATCTTTTGTTTCATTATTGAATCCCTTAAATTGAAAGTACAAGACTAAGCTTACCATGCATTTACGTTTAACAGGTTTTTTTGTCAGCACTTTCTTTTGAATTGGTATAACTTTAATTTCTTGAATTGTCCACAATATTTTAAAGAAAAGTACTCTGTTGTAAACTTCAGCTGTGCATGAGAGGAGCCTTTTAGTTTGATGAAAGTATTGATTATGCAAGGACAGCACTGAAAAATTTCAGTATTATTAGAAGAATTTTTTGCCGACAAGGTAATTTCAAACAAAAATCTTTTAAATCCTTGTCATTGTAATGTATCTATGATCGGCGTTAATATAGATGTGGTGCACCTATTTACAAAAAGTCATTAGATTATTTGATTTTTCCTTGTTATTTGGAACATCGAAATTGCAAGTTTAAAAAGTCCAAGTTAAGTAAATAACTTCTCTAGAGCGTCTGAAGTGTTTTTTTATGATGTCATATCTACTTAATATTTAATGTAATTTTTTCCAGTAATGTCCAGGAAGTAAAAAAAAAACTTACCTGTGGATGACTTAAATTTAAAGGCACCCCATTTCCATGTGAAACAAAAACAGTGATATTTCAACTCGGCTTTTACGAGATTCTCTTATACATTTTGGCGTACAACAGAGCAGCCTTTGCACCTGTATGATTTCATTTTTTCAGTATGACTCCCTCAGGATATGCTGTACTTATTTTTTAAGTACAAACAATGTACATGCTCAGATTCCCCCCCCCCCCCCCCCCCC
>NW_017547705.1:1637544-1661513 GCF_001854935.1 Bemisia tabaci | reverse complement strand
AAAAAAAAAAAAAAAAAAAAATCCCAATTTCTCAAGTGGAGTTCTACGGTTTTTACAGAGTTTAAGTGGCCCTCGGTCTCAAACCGTTGAACCGTTGAACCGTTGAACCGTTGTTCTCAACCCTCATCAAGCTGTTATCACATCATTCATTTGTGCCATTTCTCTGTCCATTTATTCAGTTTGATAAGAAGTTAATATAGAAAGACAAAGTCTCCAAAATTCTGGGACTTTTTTAGTGTCTGGTAAGAAGTCTATTTCCTTACCATTCGATGGTCTAGCATGACCTTAAAATCAGATCCATTTGGGAAAGAGACCTAACTTTAGGAACTGATAATAGATTTTGATCAACCCATTGTGAACCTAAAAATTTTATTATGGACTGAAACAAAACAGGAACTGAGTTTCAGCAAGTTTTTAGGTACCATATTCCGTCAGTGTCTCTTGTTTTTTGAGGTGAAAGTCTGATTTTTAATCGTATTTTACACATGATGCCCAGTGGGATAAAAAACTTTTCTACCACGTCTCTGTATTAGATTTTAGACTACCTCTTTAATCATCTTGCATTTTGGCTCCCACTGCCTTCTCACATATTATTTATACACCCCTAATCCTGTCTCAAATTAATTCACAAGCTACATTTTTAAGATATTTGTTCAACTGCTATGATCACTAATTCCACAAGCGTTTCCTCTAAATCATGGTAATCAGTTGACCTATCATATAAATTCACAAAAGTAATGATTTTGTGTAAAAAATGTGTTCAATTAATTTTGTTCTCATACTTTGTATTGTGTGCCTTTACGCCCCCCCTCCCTCCCTTTATCTAACAGCTCTTGTTTTGTATGTGCCCACCTTTTTCCATGGAGCAGGCAATTTTGTAACATACTGTGAATAAAATTTAATTTAAAATTTCCTCTCTGTTTTTATTTTTTTTTTAACTGCTCCTGAAGTAAAACAAACTTATCCCCCATCTTTATGAATATTATCATGTAATATCAAACGCATAAAATAATTTAAGAAACGACTAAGTTTTCAGGATTTTGTAGTTATAGATGAAGGCTTTTTTTTTCACACCTTTTGCTCCTTATTGCTGTGAGAAATTAGTACCTACTAGGCCAATAATAAGTCTTTAAAATACCTAAATAGTCGGTTGTTTTTATCGGCCCTTTATGGTGAAAATTTTTTAGATGAACTCTCACAAAGAGTATGTGTTTTAAACAAACATATAAAGAGGACTTGATGCTGAGTTGACATGATAATTTAATTTGAACATAATGGAATTACTGTGTTCTGTTGTATGGTTATGCAGCAAACATGTGGTTATTTTTCAAGCATGTCATCACAATTTGGTGAATGGATTTCAATGTAATGATAAGAATCGATTTCTGTTAATATGAAAAAAGTGCTTTATTTTCATAATCTAAATGTATCGCAGGGGGAAATCTGTTGAAAAGCTTTTTTCAAGAACTCAGAAAGAACCAATAATTTATGAGGGAGGGAATCTTTTTTACACAACTGTGAAGTCTTTACTCCGGAAAAAAAATAAAATAATAAAAAAAAGAGTGTAAAACGCTCCTTAGAAAACCATCATGAATTTTTCCTTGAATTTTTTATGATTTACTTTCTTGTTCCCCTTGTTCACACTATGTGTTAAAAAACAAAGCAACAAGTGTGGTTACAAGTATTTTTTAACACTTTTTCCTTAACTTTTACCACTTGAAGATTTCACTTAATATATACTTACATACTTACCAAGAAAGAGTTTCTGTCTGCAAATTTGATCCATTTTTTTTTTCCTGGAGGTTGTGAGTTGTCTCTCAATTTTAAAGGTTTTTCAACATTAGTTGCAATGAAGGATAAAAACTTATCAATTTTACGGACCTCATAAAAAAGTCAGCAGTTTTATCAATTGATTCAAAATATATCATACTTTTGAGTGGACAAAGAAATTGTTTTCCTCTATCTAAGGTTTCGAGAAACTTTGAAGTAGGTCTCACATGCAGTTCGAGAATCATTCCTGCCGAGGGATCTAACATCCCACAAAAAAGAATGCATATGCTTACTTACTTAATGAATCTACTTGGCTCACCCTCATTTCCCCGTCATTTGTCATGAGTGGCAATTAGCACTTTTTTCTATGCTCATTCAAGAAAAAATGTTTTTCCTTGTTGAGCGTTATTCTGCTCATTTACACCTACGTCATAGAGAAAAAAGAGGAGGTGTTTGCATTTCAGGCATCTTGGAATTTTTTTGATGACGTAGGTAGACACGGCAACTTTAATCATCGATTGCCTTGGAAATAGTGCAGTTTATGGAAAAAATGCATTCTACTTAAAGTGTTTGAAATTATCTAATGAGTTGATTTAAGCAAAAAAATGAGACGTTATGGTCTGTCTTTCGTATTTCGAATTCCGGATTTTGCTGACTAGGATGTACCGACCTACGTCACAGGGTACACAATCCTCAAGATAGGAACACCTCCTTTTTTTTCTCTATACACCCACGTAACTATTAACTAATGATCATGAAATCTATCTTTTCATATCAATCATTCGTTTTTCACAGCAAGCGCACATGTGTCTTCTCAAACCATCTCAAACATAATTTTTAGTTTTTCCCGCTAAATTTAATCGACCAATGAAAGTCATGCAAAACAGTAGGAGCTCACAAGTGGCCTGTGATTGGCTAATTTTTCATGAATCAAAAGTCAAAACATAACCTCACTTTCTTTTACGTTCGTTTGTTTTGATTTGATGTCAGACAGACTTTCCCATTTAAAATGTGTGCATTAATTAATTTAAAATTCTCTTGATTCATAGTCTGCATACGTCGTGACGGTAGTTTATATTGTGCTCTCTCACGCCACCAGCCCGTTTGTAGTTTCCGTATTTCTTAGCCATCAGTAAAATGGATAAAAACGACGCTGATGGAGACTCTTCAAAAAATGACAAGATGTTCACTCTGAAGAAATGGAATGCGGTCGCCATGTGGAGCTGGGATGTTGAATGTGACACTTGTGCCATTTGCCGTGTCCAAGTCATGGGTAAGTTCTATGAAGATAATGTTCAGCTTTGATTTCGATCGTCCTGTTAAGAATACCCCCGGTCAAAAGAATTTCTGTCGCTCCTCGGCAATGGGTGTTAGGGGCAGGTCTGTCTCACAACTATATTTATGACAATCAAGTGCCATAAAAATCAGCCCGCAAAGTTCTTGAAAACTTCAATGACTGCATCACCTTTCTTGCTTGAGGTTCTCCTCGTTCAAGGAAGTATGGACTGATTCAGTGATAATGTCATAGTATCACATTGCAGTTTGATAGTTCAGTTGTAAACAAACACATAACCTTGTCTTTAATTTGTGGCATTGTGAGGTGCATTGCTATAGTCTCCGACATTTCCAAGAGACAACAACAATTGTTGTTAGACTCTGGAGGAATAACCAGCAAACTTGCTACGTCAGTCTCTGAACTGCTTTCCAAGTCCCTGATCTCCCGGGAACCTGGGGTCGGAGACTACAGGGAGCAGTGTTCGAAACTCACCTTTGAATTTTAGGAGCCATGTGGCGTACCAAGCCCGATTTTTAGGTGCCATTGAAGATTTTTTAGGGGCCAAATTGACTTTTTGCCTATGTATTATGGCGCATTTAGTGAAAAGTTAGACGCAAGATGTTTTCGTAACAGAACTAATAGTAGCTGTAACTTGGGGAAGACAAAAGCACTAAGAATGAAATCGTGGAGAATAGAAAAAGCGATTAAGCTTTCACTTGTAGCGCTGAAAATCCTGAGTTTTTCCAATTCAAATATAGATTTGTTTTTCTTTCTTTATGTGACTTCCCGTGAAAATCCAGATTTTTAGGGGCCACGTTGGCGCAGAGTCTCCATTTTTTAGGCACCATGGCCGATTTTTTAGGCGCATTTGGCGCGTTGGCGCCTGTGAGTTTCGAACACGGACAGGGAGTGATGTATAAGTTGGGTCAGCTTTACTTCCTCTTCACTTCGCGTCTTTTTTCTCCGCTAACATCTAATGAGGTTTTGGGCCTGCTGTTGATTTATAGTTATGAAAGTTTTGAAAGGTGAGAAAGTGTGAGTTTATACGTGTGTCCTTTGACTCTTGAATTTTCTTGCTTTCATCATTTTATGGATTTACGCACTTAAAGTTACTATGGATTTACACACTTACAGTTGTGCCTTAGATGATGTACTGCATGTTGAACTTGGAGGTTTTCATGAAAGATTCTGCTGCTTACCTAGTTTTGATGTAAGGCTGTGTCCACGAAGAGAAGGAGAAACCTTTATGCTGAATTAGAAGCTGATACAGTGTAGTTTTATTATATTTACCTACCACCCTATTTCTTTTTTTCTCCCTCTGTTTTTATGGGCATTGCTGAAATCCACAAATTATCTGAACTAGGCACTAATTTTTTAAAATTTTTAGTTAGGTTCTGTCACGTCAGTGGGATCTGTTGAGTTTTAGACGGACTGAAAAACGTCTAAGAATCCTTGACGCGGCGGAAAATTTAACGGAGTTGTGGGAGAGCAAGAAATTAAAATATTTGAAGGGCCGAAAAGAACTGATGTATTGAATTTAGAAAGTTACAGAATTACATAGAATAGTCACACTTAGAATAAATAATGCCAGAGGAGAGAAAATGACATAACGTAGTACTACGGGTCAAGATGGTAAAAGGACCTCGAGAAATGGGCAGCGCAAGCTTTTATAGACTTGCTGACGTCACAGGTGGTGAGACAACAAGTCTACACGCTATTGGCTGGCTATAATCAGTGGAGCTATCAGCTGCAAGTTCAGTAATAAAAGTAATGGGTAATTTAAGGTGATGGCTGGGAGATAGGACTGAAAAAGAGGAAAGTGTACCAAATCCAGCCATCCCTAATGAGTGAACTGAATATGCATAAGAAATTTATAAGTTTAGAAAAGAACAAGTTGCAGGTAATTTAATACCTGTGACAGGTTCTGTTCATTCAATTGGTGGTGTATTTTGTTAGACTAAAACCCAGGGACATGATATAATCCAAAGCTTTGAGGAAAAAGATGCCTCAAATTGAGCGGAATATTTCCTTCTGAACAAGGTCAAATCAACTGCAGGAGAGGGTGGCAGTTGACATCTCCTCCCCTTAGCCCTTCTCAATTAAATTGGCTCTCCTATAATCCTGATTCTTCCCAGGAACTGTGCCTGTAGCTACTAATAGCTTAAATACCTACTTCCAGTCAGGGCCGGATTAAGGGGGTGGCCACATGGGCCGCGGCCCATGGCGGCAAATCTAGGGGGCGGCAAATTTTGCAATTTTTTTAAATGTAGGTATAAAAAAAATCTGATTTAGGAAAAAAATTACTAACGAGAAAAGGCGACAAAATCTCTCATTTCCTGAGAGTATAGTAATTTCTAATTTTGTCGTCTTTCAGTGATACAAGAGACAGCACCTTCAATTAGTCGAGTTAAGAGAGAAACCAAACACGCAATTTGGCCTGGAACGGCGCGACTTAGATAGAAATGATGACGAGGACTTAAGATGAAAAGGAGAAACCCTCGGTGTGGCGATCGACATTTAACATATATTAGCGCCTACCAGACTGCACGAATACTTCACGCATTGCATCAAACACAGTGCGGTCGCGGTCATTGCGGTCAGCGTGAAACGGATAGCGCCTACAAGAATGCATGAATACGTTACGCATTGCGGCAAACACAGTGCGATCAGCGTGAAACGCATAGCGCCTACAAGACTGCGTGAATACTTCACGCATTGCGCCAAACACGGTGCGGTCTGCGCGGCGCGGCGGCGGAAGTTAAAATCGTTAAACCACATTATTTCATGTTCGTTCTTTCATAAATTTTTCGTTCATTTCTTATGAATGGAAGGTCTTGTCCACACAGAGATAGGTTTACGAAACTTAACTTTCGCGCAAAGTTCCATGAACTTTTGCTAGTAGTGTTGTCAGGGCTTTCCCAAAAAATGTGTTCAACACGAGTAAACGCGTCTTATGCACCCTTCCCCCGCTGGCACGTTCATTAGATGGTTTTCATTGATGTTTTAAAACGAATGAGAAGGGGGCGGCAAAATACAGGCGGCCCATGGGCGGCAAGTAGGTAAATCCGGCCCTGCTTCCAGTTGGATTGCATTTTGCCAAAAAGAACCAAAAGCATTCCAATGCTTGCTAGGATTGTGCAACTTACATTCTTGGCAGTACCATTACTGAAATCATGCAAAAACTTTAATTTATGAAGGCAATTTTTTTCATGAAGCTATAGTTCATGAGAGTAAAGCTAAAACTTGCTTGGATGATCAGTTTATATTTGCAAGGTAGGTAAACAAAGTTGCACAATCTTGGCGATATTGGAATGCGCTTGGTTCCTTTTTGCGAAACGCAATCCATTTTATCTTCTCGTTTTGATCAAGTAATTGACATTGATGAAAAATAGCCCCAAACCTGACACCTTACATGAACAGCTGTCATCTATTAGCGTGTTGTGCAACTGGAAGGGCTCTTAGTTGACGGTCAGAGGTCACCAGGTCTGTAGCCACTAGCCATGCATAGGATTATTTCGAGGCGTAAGAGTTTTTGCCTAGTCGCTTTAATGAAGGAGAACAACCTGGCGTCGCAGAGTGTGGCTGTAAGTAAGCAATCGAGTGCAGTGTAGCGTGCCTTCGTCGGCACCAGTGGCGTGGCGTGAATTGCGATGTATCGATTGTTATGCCATTTAAACCTATGGTAAAGAATCGATTATTAAGGTGCTGTAAACACCCTGTCTATCGATCTTTTTCCATAAGATTAAATGGCATAACAATCGATGTATCGCAAAGCACGCCATGCCACTGATGGGGATAGCAGGTGAACACGTTCCAAACAAGTTGAAATTTGCATATCCTTAGAGATCTGTCTGTGTGCTTTACTTTTTTGCGAAACTCAAAACTTGTGAATGGCAGTAAGGTTCCTAACGCCTCGAAAAGTCTTTGGACAGGCTCAATTTTTTTTCCCTTTTCTTTTTCTCAAGAATTTTCAAGTGCTCTCGGAATGAATCTAATTTTTAAAAAAAATCGTCTGGTAGTTACCTGAGAGTCCTTGAATTTCGCCTCGTTCAGTTTTATTTTGTTGATGGTCTTTTGCAAAATTGTCAAGTCAGGAAATGAAGGCCTGCCTACGCAGGCATTTTTCTCGGTCGAGCTAGGGAAAAGATATCGAATTTGTAAACGTATTTTTTGAAATTTGTAGCACATTGGGGGGGGGGGGGGGTAAAAAAGTCCAATCTTGCGAGTCGAGGATCAGGGCAAATGTGAGGCAATTTTCTGAAGTGATGCATTTTTTCTTTCGCTGTGCGCATTACTTTTAAAAACTGGGCCTGCTGCACGTTTGGTCATGAGGCATCAATAAAACGATGTTTCAAAAAATATTTCCCGCCAAACAATATTCTTAATGACTTTCTCCTCACTCTGAATTTTGATTCCTTCTTCGGAATTCGACCTTTGGACCGTCCCTCCTTCCTCACCCCGTCCATCGTGCATCTTAAAAAATGATTTTATTAGAATAGGGAGGATTTTCATTCGTGAAGTTGGAGAAAAACTGGGAAGTGTTAAGAAAATTTGGTAGAAGTTGCCCGGAATTTTGTCGGTAAAATCAACGGAAAAGTCACAGAAATTTGAAATTCGACTAAACTTGCAAACCTTAGGAAGAAAATATTTCGGACATAACTCGAGTGCAGCCTGAAAATAATATCGTCCTCGAACAGCTCTAGGATTAGATTGAAAGGAGAAGACGAAATTTATTTTGAAAATAATTTATGTATTTAAAACAATAACAAAATTTCAAGTCTAAAACTTGGGTTTTCTCGTTTTTGTTCTAAAATCTTCATTTCCTTTTATTATTCTCTTACGAGCCTCGATGAGGCTTATTACAATTTACATTCAATTCGATAGTAATAATTATAAGAACAATAAAAAAACGTTTAAAATTCACAATAAAACTAGATGACTATTTTGATTACCTAAGTTTCTACGTTTATTTTGGAACTTTAGTTTACAATCAGTCGTCTGAGTGAGCTAGTCCTCAGAACAGTGCGAATCAATTGCGTTTCAGAGCACCCTCAGCACTATCGGCTGTATTTTTTTTTTTTTTGTGTCTCCATAGGGTCAATTTGATAGCATTTATTTCTTCTATGACTAATCATAAAATAAATAAATAAGTAATAAATAAATAAATAAGTGAATAAAAATTAAACTAAAACATACTTGAATGTATAACAAAAATAAATGCATAAACAAGATATTATTCTCACAATTCGAGTGAAATGATGTTGGAGTGTATAAATCAACGTATACACTCCAACACATTCGGGTTTTTCTTATCTCCGTCCCTCTTGCAAAGAGTTCAAGATGTTCAAATTTTAAACTGTCTAACATTTTGAGCATTGAAAAGACAAATGTACAAGCTACAAAAGTATTGTGTCCTAAATCGGTTTGAGCTTAAAGCTTTTGTTTGATAAAGTATAGCTGTGATTCCTTGGAAAAGGGCTGTTAGTCAAGGCACAGGGCATACCATCCTCCTTCTGTGCAGTCACAAGTTTAGCTCAAACTCTTTCCTTACGTATTTTCGTGAGAGCGTATTTTTTTTCCAACGCCTGAAACTAGCGGGTTTTCGAGTTTTTATTTTTTAAAATATGGCTTATTGTGGATCAGAAGTATACCGGTTTTGCAATTAGAATTTTAAATGCCCATAAAATGGAATTTTTTAAACTCGGAAAATTTCATAGGTCAAACGAATTAAAAATGGCGGGCAGTCAAAAGCTAGAAAAACGGATGGTTTGCTTCAATTTTCTCCGCTTTCATCCTTTATCATAAAAATAATATCATTAAACATCTACTCGTGCCATGATCACAGATTCTATTTGCTTTCTACGTCTCGGGTAATTTGCCATCGCCAAACCCTCACTTTCCATGAACTTCATTCTTCGGTGTCTTTTATTAAACTTTTTCGATTCTCTCGATCACAAGAATCTCCCTCTCGAAAAATCTGCGCGTTACATAATTTCGGTTTCATGACCACTCTACAAAAACAGCACCCCAAGACTGAAGTCATGTGCGCAACCTATCCTACAAAGAACTCAACATAATTTGGAGTCTCGACTGAGGTAAATATCATCATTTCCAATCACTATCTTGGTAACCACAGTAAGTCAATTTACATGAGCACCATTTTACACGTCAAATTCCCTGATTTCTTTTAAAATCATCACACAGCTAAAGTTTTTATATCAATCGTATAGTCAACAATTTTAAAAAAAACAGCACACTAATACTACATCACGCAAGTTTCTAACTCCTATCAAGCCGGAAGCACAAGGAGTTTCAGGAACTCCATCATCGAGAAAAAAGTCGATAAAATCACAACTCTCCTGGCTCTCACAAATCGACAACATTGCTTTCTTCCCTCTCAAATCCATTGTAAATATCGATTCAAATCGATCGATTTTCATACATTTAAACAGGGGATGGGAAAAGCAATGTTGCCAGCTCTCAAAAACTGCTATGAAATACAGGGAATCAGCGTTCCCAGGAGAATCCGTGAGCCTACCGAGTTTTTCCCTCAGTATCATAGCCTCCGAGTCGCTTAACTTTACGTATTCCTGAGGTGAGTTTCGGAAAATTTTCCTCAGTCTGCACTTAAAGCATGCTATGGAATGTCTCAGTTTCGTCTCCACTGCGCGCCGGGTCACTCCCGCGTCAACGCTTACAATTCTCAGTAACGGCTAAATTTTGGAAGACGAGAATATTCGATCCGAGATCGCACGCGCTCAGTGGCGATTCTCGCAAGTTGGCAACGCTGTTTTCCTCTACATTCAAGATCGATCATCGATACATCCCCATTTGCAGCTATGTTAAAGAATCGATTATCAAGGACACCTTGTTTATCGATCCTTTTCAATAGATTTAAATCGACGTAGAGAGAGACAGCTATGCGAAATTTCAAGAATCACCCCTGCGCGCGTTAATTTACACGTTGACAAATTTACAGGTCCTTTCGTTATTTACAGTAGAAAAAAGTCAAGGGGAGAGTAACTTGTAAAAGTTTTTGTACATTTTCGAGATATCTTGTCTTTCCGGACTCGCTTACACAGCCATGGGAAGGGGCTTGAGGTTGGCTATGGAGCTCATTCTTCGGCACTGTCGGACGGGGACCTTGGGGCCGCCGGTGAGGTTCCTCTCGATGTCCTCGAGACTCTTGCCCTGGGTCTCCGGCACGAAAAGGACGACGAAGACGAGGCCTACGGCGCAGATTCCGGTGAAGAGCCAGAAGGTTCCGCTCGAGCCGATGAGAGCCAGCAGGTCCACGAAAGTCTTCGTCACGATGAAAGTGCACGACCAGTTAAAGCTCGTCGCTAGAGAAGCTGCCGGGCCTCTGATCTTGGCTGTAACGCAAACGAATCTTACCGTTAAAAACTTTTCAGATTAATTTTTTTTACCGATAATTTTTTTTACCATTGATAATTTTTTTTTTTGCTTCACTCGTGTACTGCTCTGCCGTGCTAAGGAAAAATGCCGTGTGAACATTCGAGGGTTGCCAAATTTCCCTTGATAAGACATGTATTTTTGACGACATTCATGCATATTTTTCCTTGAAATTTTTAGACATTTTAGATTTCATTGCGTGCGAAATTGTCTGAAAGTTGTGGGAAAAAATATTCAAAATTATCCTGACAAATTCGGTTTTTATCGAAGGAAACTGGGCAACATCTGAAGGTTCATACGGCGTTTTTCCTTAGCACGTCAGTTTAGGATTACTATCCAAGAAGCACGGAGAAAAAATTATCAGAGTACCCGTAGGAGCGTCCTGTTAAAAATTTTCAAATCTGATTTCTTTTTGAAGCAGCCGGAATTCCCGTCAACCCAATGAGATTCTGTTTTTCAAATTCATGTTGTCTCATAACACTCGCAAGTGTTTCAGTTCGCGTGTCCTCGTTTTCAAGCAAACTTTATGAACTTCCTCGAAGGATGGCTCGTTTTTATGGATTACTGCTATAAAGATCAGCTTTTAAAACTTCTTCCCAAAGTCACGTGAACAGATCGTATTTATCGGTTCACTTTGAGCTTCCATTTTGACGCCATTTTGACGAATGGACACAAGGCTTAAGGAAGTGTCGAGTCCCCGAAAGTAAAAGCTTCAGTGGCATGGCGTGTTTTGCGATATATCGATTGATTTGCCATTTAAACCTATGGTAAAGAATCGATTATTAAGGTGTTCGCTGCGAACACCCTGTTTATCGATCTTTTTCCGTAGGCATAGGTTTAAATGGCATAACAATCAATATATGGCAATTCACGCCACGCCACTGAATAGCTTCCACCTGTTACCAAGAGGCCAACGGAGGGTCTCTTGTCTCCGGTTTCAACAATCCCCGAAAGGTAAAAAATCCTAGAGTACCTTTATAGACAGAGTATGGCCATTCGTATCTTTTTACTACAGGAAAACTGTTCCGCTTTTTGATCGGTCAACGAGTTTTTAGGCTTCATGATGCTCTTAGGGCCGTAAATAAACAAACAAGATGGCGACTCACCGTAACATCGATAAGAAGCTAAATTTGACAAAAATTTCAATTATACGGCAGTAAAAGTTTAAACTAGCATATCTACGAATAACACACGAAAAAAACACGAAAACTATTGTTAAATCGCCTTTCACCTTTATCACAGGAGGATGTAAGATGTGCATAACCTCAATCTTTTTTTTTTTTTTATGGAGAGTTTAGTGGCTTCTATTCCTTTAGGATTCTACAGCCATCTATAGGCACTATTTATTGTCCGAAGACATCAGGGAGTTTGGTAGACATCCATGCTCGGGCTTACAAATTTTCACGGATTAAGGCCGAGCGAATTCTGCTTACAGATCCACTCGTCAGTTCCATGAAAATTTGTCGCCACCACCGGGATTCGAACCCGGGACCTATTGACCTAGAGTCAGACGCGCTAACCACTAGGCCAACCTGGCCGGCAACCTCAATCTTGCTTGCTGATAACAGCCATCTTCTTTGTTTATTTACGGCCCCAAGAGCATCGTGTCAGCCTATTCGCTCGCGACCAATGAAAAACCGGAACAGAAATGGCCATACTCTGTCTATAAAGGTACTCTAAAAAATCCAAGGTAAAATATTGTATTACCTGGTAGGATCTCGCCCATCATGAGCCAGGGGATGGGTCCGAACCCGATGGAGAACCCGATGACGTAGATGACGAAGGAGGCGAGGGGGATCCAGCCGTAGGCGGTGACGTCGATGTTCCTCTCTTTGGCCCAGAAGAAGAGACCGAGAACCCCGAGGGTGGCGATCATGGCGATGGAGGAGATGTAGAGGAGCACCTTCCGTCCGAGCCGGTCGATCAGCATCGTCGCCACGAACGTCGAGCCGAAGTTGACGATCCCCACGATGATGGTGCAGATGTTTCCGTCGATCGTGCTTCCGGCTTCCTGCAACATCGTAAATAGCAATCGTTAGTCAACAGATTCAGCAATCTGCGGGCTGATTGTTGAAATTGTTAGGCAAAGCTATAGATCGTATTCGATACATCAAACGGGTGAGATTGTATCGATATCGATTGGTTCAAAGCATAAACATAGCCTCAAAAGTAAATTCAGAAATCTGAGAGAACGGATCTTTTGAAACAGATTTTTTATTCTTTTGAGTACCAAATGCCAATGCAAAGTGGAATTGTCAGGAAATGTCTCATTTTCAGCTTTTCCAATTAAAATCCTTAGAGTTTGGTTTGAGGTTATGTTCTATTGTTTTGAACCAAACGATACATCGAACCGTTATCGAATACGGTCTTTAGACAAAATAGACATAAGGATTATGGAGCGATCGTGCTGGTTGAAATGGGTGGTTCTTATAGACTAAGAGAGAAAATGATAGACTAACCAAAGGGTTTCTTGTGGGTTACCGTTAGTTAGTCTAGTGCCTACCTCCTTTGTCCATCGCAACCACCCGTTTTCACCAATAGGATCCCTCCATATCTTTTTTGTCTTCTTCGTCCATAGCTTTGTCTATCGATTTCGACAATCAGCCCGCTGGGTCGGGTAAAGTTTACCAGAAAGAAACCATCTCGATGGAGAATTTGAGAAAGATCAGGGTGTCTACAAGTCCGGAATTTCCGGAAAGCCCGGAAATAGTACTGATTTTTTAAGGGCGGTTCGGAAGTACTGAAAAAGTGCGGCAATTCCGTTGAAAGGCTCCGAATTTTTTTTTTTTAATTTTGTGTCGTTTCTGTCTTAATTTGAGCGAGAAACTTGAATTTTTGAAATTTTCCGAATTTCGTCAATTGAAGGTACTGAAAAAGTACTGAATGTTTCTGTCGAGGAGGTACTGAATTTCTTGGGAATGTACTGAAAAAGTACTGATTTTTGGCTAACAGCTGTTTTAGTAGACACCTCGAAGATTGCTGACGCTCAAAGACCTGAATATTTGTGAAAGCTCCACGGGGGAGTACGGGAATATCTGCCATGATGCCTCGAGAATGTATGCCTAATATGCCTTACTTCATGTTAAAAAAAATCAAATTTAATTTAAGTATTATGAAAGTCGACATTTTTAAATGACTGTTGAGCACTCGCGAGCATTAAATTAGCAATCGAATTTTAACCGACAAAATTGAGGGAAGAACATCAGCCATAACATGCCCAACCCGGGTACTCCGCATCATTTCAACAGCTTTTCTGGCAGCATTTCTTTCCGTTCAAATTGCCCTCATTCAAGCTTTTATCACCCTTGCCCAGCTTTTAAGGCTTTTGATTATTCACGAGCCATTGGTTTAACGATTGAACTCTCATTCTGGAACTTTCTGGCGGGATTTTCGGGCGCTTAGCTGTTGACAACTTTTTGTCAACATTTTGTATCAACTCTTAAAATTCTAGCAAACCTCAACACTACAACCCTCTGTCAAAATGGTTTATTTTGTGATCGTTTGAGCGTCTACAGGAAGAGGAGGCTCCAGCCAACATTTTGAGTCAAAAAAGCGCTCAAAAAGTTCAAAGCGAACTGGAGTTACAGCAACTTAAAGGTTGAAAACTAAAATCGTACTATCTGGAAGAAGCTTTTTAAAATTATCATTTGCCGTATTCAGAGCACAAAAGTTTCGAGTTTTATCGACATTCTACCCCNAAATGTATGCCCTCTAGCGGCACAAAATGAACTAAACCGCTCGCTATTAGCCCTTTTCGAGAACCGGCGATATTTTTATTCGGAATTCTCAAAATCCCACTCGAAGCTATGGTAAAGAATCAATTATTAAAGTGTTCGTCGCTAACGCCCTGTTGATCGAACCTTTCCCATTGGTTTAAATGGCAGACTAATCGATATATCGCAAAGCAAGCCACACGTCTGCGCTCTACTGAAATTTCGACCCCGTGGGCGGTCATTCTCTAGCTCATTGTATTCCTTGCACGTTTTATCAGTGATTTGGATTTTCCTAGAGACCAGTGTCGCATTCCATCAGTGCTGTGGCGCCGCGGGGGTATTTTTTCGGTCTCATATGGAGGTGGATGAGATGGAGGGGAGAGGGGAGGTTCGGTCTTTGTAAAGGGAAGCTTAGGTCCGAACACGAATCAGGTTAAAAGCTTCAATGTGTTTGCGAGGAAAATAATAAAAAGCGTTCCCCCGCTGCCTGCTCCTACGTTTTGCATTAAACGCGGTGTTTTTGTGTGTAACAAAGGCGTGTCCTTGCCACGCTCCTCGTGCTGTTGAGGGTGGAGGATTACAGCGCTTCAGTCCACTATGAAAAGATTGTGCATTTAAAACTGTCGTTCATCGTGCTCTAATGTAATTCATCCGCTATTTTTAAGGTTTTTTTTAGGTTTTATCTGTTTTTCGTCGCGCCGTGTTTTGGATAGGTTTTGAATAAGAACATTATTATCTCTCGATTACAAAGTAAAACTTTGGAACTCGACCAGCTCGACTTTAAAGTTTCCTCTCGCTCATAAAAAAATAAAACTATTTTCTTGTCAAATTGTGCACACTACGATAAATTGTTGGCATTCTAGGCAATACCATCTTTGACATCACATTGTACTTTGCGATTGATGAGTTTCTCAGTGTTTTAATCGATTAACTTTCGATTTAGTCGCATAGAAGAAGAAAATATAGCTTTGTAAAATCTGATGTAGCAGGTTATTTGACAAACGTCTAAATAATTTTTTATTGGCCAATTTTGGCTCAAATTGCCTCTTTATTCCTTTAATTTTCGTTCAAACAAATCGTTCGGTATCAATAAACGTGAATATTTCGCCCAAGAGTATTTTTATCGTTTTCCAAGCGGCCTTTTAACGCGGAAGCGTATGAATTATTGCCTAAGTAAATCAAACCATATCTTTTAAAGCACTAGGTTTACTATCATGACGAATCGGGGCGCAAGGAAATCTAAAGCGCCTTAATTTTTCTCCTAGGCAACCAGGGCAGCCCTAAAAGTAAGAATAGTGGCATGCCATACGCGTGCAGGCGCTTTATCGTAATTTGGAACTCACCTTGAAGATTTTGACGGTGTAGAAGATGACGGCGTTGATACCGCTCATCTGCTGGAAGAACATGAGTCCGATGGAGATGAGGAGAGGCCTCCTGTACATTTTGGCGAAAAGCTCCGAGCAGCCGGCGGTTTTCTCGTTCTTGTTACTCTCAGCGTTGGTCTTCTCGATTTCGTCGAACTCAGCCGAGATATCGGCGTTCTGGCCTCGCAGCCATTGCAGGGCTTTTCTTGCTTTCTTGTGTTTATCTGTAATCCATAAAACAGCACTGTTAGTGTTGATACGACCAATAATAAGGCGAATTCGGGAATCCTACAAGTTTTCAATCCGAAATATATTATGTCTCAAATTTTGCATAATCCCATCAGTCCTTTCGGTTTTTGTCTGAGTATTGACTTATTGTTTCCGTTATTTTTATCCTTATTTATCACGATCTTCAGTCGTTTAAAATATCGGTCATGCAGATCTACAAAATCATTCTTAATCATATCGTGAGAACAAGTTGAAAGCAACTACGTGATGCTGAGAAATTCAAACATTTTCTAAACCGTGCTGTCCCACCGTACGTTTGAACAACGAAAAATGTTGTGGAACGGATGAAGTTGTGCAAACTATAGTCCATTTATATCTTTCGTTCTAATTGCAGATTTTACCAATTGGACTACATTTTCTATTGGGAACCACAATCGGGCTTTGTTCAAAAACAATGTATGTGCTACTAGTTTCCCTATGCATACGTATGTTTTCACGACTGGACCATAACTTATTGCAAAATGAAGTCCAACCGTTACAAATAATGAAAATTGAGGGGACCAGAGATCCGTATACGATACAGTAATGATTGTCTCCGGGTAGTCTCCGTAATAGCCTACACCAGTGGCGTGGCGTGTTTTGCGATATATCGATTGATCGGCCATCTAAACCTATGGAAAAGTATCGATAGACAAGGTGTTCGCAGCCAACACCTTGATAATCGATTCTTTACCACAGCTTCAAATGGGGAAATATCGATCGATCGCAAAGCACGCCACGCCACTGGCCTACACTGAAAAAAAAACCTCGGTGTATTTACTAAGAAAAGGGTAAAATTACCAAGAATTCAGGGTTCTATTTGATCCCAGTTTTTTCTTGGTAAAATTACCATTTATGGAATTGGTAATTTTATCGAGAAATGTCGGTAAAATTATTGAACTTTCTCGGTAATTTTACTGGACCTTGGTAAAAACGCCAATATCTTTTATCGACTGTGGTAGAATTACCGAGATAAAATGGCAAAGTTACCGGGAATTGATTACCAATAAAAGTGGTATTCTTACCTGAAAAAAAGACTAAAAATACCGGTTTTTAGGTAAGCTTACCAGTCTGTCTTGGTAAAATTACCATTAATTGGTAAACAAGTGCGATGGTAAAGGTACCAACGGACCTTGGTAAAAACGCCGAGAATTTTTTTACAGTGTACACTAACGTGAAGGTGAAATTCGGACTTACTTCTGCCGATGTACCAGCGAGGGGTCTCGGGGATGAAGAACATGCAGATGAGGAAGGGGACCGGGATGAGGGCGCCGGCGAAGGCGAGCATGGACCAGTCGAGGTAGGCGCCGGCCACGTAGCACAGGAGGATCCCGATGTTCCCCAGGGTCGTCGGCAGGAGACCCAGCATCCCGCGCACCTCCGGCAGCACCGTCTCGCCCAGGTAGACCGGCAGCGCCAGCGAGGCGATCCCCACGCAGAACCCGGCGATCGCTCGCCCGGTCATCACCATCGCTACGTTCACAGCCAGAGCGATCAGAAGGAAAGCTGAAACACACACCAAAAAAAAACAATTTTAGAGTCGCCGTGTCTGGCCATTCATCAGGGAACGCAAGAATATAGACGTGGAAATCAGGGAATTAATGGAAAAAAACACACTGGATCTAGAGTCCAGACTCTTGAAAACATCGACAATAAAAAATACCCTTGATTCAATCGGATTTTTGCTTAAATCAAGAACCAAGCCTCTTAATTTGAGCGGATTTCCTTTTGATTTAAGCTTAAATCGGATTGAATCATGAGTATTTTTTCTTGTCGATGCTTTCAAGAGTCTGGACTCTAGATCCAATGTGTTTCCAGTGTTGCGCTGGTCACAGAATCGTGTTTCGATGCTTGATTCTTGTAGATCAGCCATAAGTAATAAGATCAGTCCAGGCACCAACTTTCTACGTTCAATATTAACCGAGATTTCGCGCTTTGAAAAGTTCGGTTTACAACGGCATCCACTGCGGTAGTGACCCTTCCTTGGTTTCTTCCACCTTGCTTTCATCAGTCACTCAAGAATGTTGAAGAATTAAGTTCTTTCATGCACTCGTCACTGAACGTGAAACTTGGATGAAAGCAAGGCGAAAGAATCCAAGGGTGTTACCACCGCGGTGGATGACGTTTTAAACCGAATTTTTGCGATTTTGTGCTTTTTTCTAACACCGTTTAGGTTTTTTTACCTTTTCCATTAGACTTTTCAAAATGTCGAATGTAAGAGTGGATGTCGTCGCCTACCTGACAGAAGGGCGTAACTACACTCTGTTAAGAACCCTGTCTTCCATAAATTTCAAAGCTTTTCCAGGCTCATCGCAATGTGTAGTCCCGCCCTTATGTCAGCCAAGCGACGATGTATGGCAACGAGCAGATTTCCAATGCACTCTGTATGGCTTCTGAAATTTTTTTGAAATCGCCCGAAAATTCCTCTTAAGTTGTTAATTTCACAAATTCCGGAAAACTCCGCGTAAGTTATTGATTTTTTTTGGAAAGCGGTAATGAATGAACATTGGGAACAGAACAAAACATTCATAACTTTTATTGACAACCCGGTAGTGCTCTCAGTGCATGAAATCGAATACATCTCCATCATTTTTAACATGGTCAGAACTTTCCCGACCTATTGTCCCATGGACGATCACATTGAAAGCCGCATTTATTCCCAGGCGGTTCTTGTCCCTCATAAAGGCCGAAACCGCACCCTTGACCCGACAATCCATCCCCCCGAAAGTGGGACCCAAGGAGAACGGAGAGATAAACCGGGGAGCGGTGTTAACAGGGCTTTGAAAACAATGGGCATTTGACGGAGTGTTCGCGGGTGAGATGGCGGGAAACAAATTGGACTCATCTGCGTTAACCCTTTGAGCACCATCAGCCCCAGGGCCCGGGGCCTCGGTTCATTGTTCCGCAAGGGAACGCGCTTCGTTATGTTGAAAGGGTCGGCGAAATCGACTCACGACACTTGTTGAATTGCCCAGCTCGTTGGAGCTTGAACGTAATCGTATCTGGGTGAAATTCCGAAGGGATTTTCTCCACGGGACGAGTGACTAGTTGTAAGGAATCCCGGAATATAACTGAAATTTTGGCCATTGAGGATAGAACCCTACTCTGCCGTGCTAAGGAAGAACGCCGTATGAAAATTCGAGAGTTGCCGAATTGCCCCGGATGAAACATGTATCTTTAGAGAAAATTGTGCGTATTTTTTTTTTAAATTTTTAGACGTTTCAGATGAAATTGCGAACAAAATTGTCGGAAAAAATTGAAGAAAAAATATTAACGATTTTCCTTGTAAATTAGGGTTTTATTGAAGTAAATATGGCAGCGTCTTATGGCTCATACGGCGTTCTTCCTTAGCGCGGCAGTACTAGCAACGATGGTTTAAAAAAGAAGTACTTTTGAAGAAATATTAAATTTACAAAAGACTTCATGAAAGAACAGTACACGTCCATGTTACAAGAAACCTGTTTCGGGTTGTTTTTAGGTAAATTGTACAAGAGATAAAATTCAAGTCAAAGATAGTGTCGAACTCTTTTCAAAGGTCTACTGTAGGTTTTTTTGAACTTAGAATGCTTGAGGAAAAAGTGTCAAAAAGCTCCTAAAAATAGTATTTTTTTCGAAGATTTTTTTCCTCATAAATTATATCAGACGTTAATTTTACTCAAACAAGTATCCAAAAAGGCTTTTATGGAATACTGAATCGTTGCCATTTTGTTTAAAGACTTTTTGAAATGCGCTCTTTGACAGACATTTTTAACAGTTTCTGCCTGATGATATCTGTTTAAATTTTTACTATGTATACAATTTTCGAATTATATACTTACAAACTATGAAAGGCACAGCAGTAGAAATGATAGTGGTCCGTCGACCAAGTGATTCTATCAGCGGTCCTCCTGCCATTCCACCGAAGAGAGCTGCCAAGGGCATGATACTTCCTATCCATGACATCTGTAACATAAAATAATTCCAATCGTAAATACTTATTCCAAAACGAGAAACCGGAAAAATTTGTAACATCGTCGAACATTTTTACGCAGAATCGCATACCATGGTTTAGAAGTAACTTTTTCTCGTAAACTTGGCATAGCATACATGAACTTAGATTCAATTCAATTTTAAGGCTCGTGTATCACCTACCGTGATAACGCATCGGAATTTTTTAATGTGGACATTCAAGTTTTCACATCGTGCCTCAATTTTAGAGCTGTTGAGTTTCATTTTCATTGACTTCTTCAATGTCACGGTGGAAATTCTTGAAAAAAAAAACAAAAAACATTGAAAACCTGGAAAATTCAGGGAATTTTACCCAACCCTGAAAAGTCAAGGAAAAATGAGGGAATTTCGCTGCAGAACCTTGAAATGTTTTCTTCGGGTGGAAAACTTTTTATTATTTTTAATTTTGCAGATTTCTCACTACTCATTTTTCGGGGAAGCATATGTATATTCCAGCAGCAATCAAAAAAAAAAAAAAAAAAAAAAAAAAAAAAAAAAACAATACTTCCTCTTTACCCTAGGGGAGCGAGAAAGTAAAAATATCCAGAAAGTCACGGAAAAGTCAGGAAATTTTGAAAGTTCAAGAAACCTTATTACCCTGTGTTCATACACAAGGATCTCAGGAAAAGTTCAAAACATGCTGCAATATCGGCAACAGCTCCGTCAATTGGTACGTCTATGGCCTCAAGAGCTGATGAGTTTTTGATACCCTTTTTTGCAATTTAATTTAATCCCAATCCGCGGTACATCAGTTATCACGATCGCTCCCGCTTTCAGTGGCGCGGCGTGAATTGCGATATATCGATTGTTATGCAATTGAAACCTATGAAAAAATATCGATTATCAGGGTGTTCGCAGCGAACACCTTAGTAATCGATTCTTTACCGTAGCTTCAAATGGCGAGATATCGATAATCGATTATTCACGCCACGCCACTTTCAAAGCTCACCGAAAATATCCGAACCTCCTACTTTCGGCGAGTAATTTCCGCTGGCAATTCCCGGCGCCTTAAAGAACCACTCAGGACGAGGAACTAGCGTAGGTTTTCGACCGAACTATTGTTGTCGAATGACACGCCAGAATTCGATCAAAAGAGCGCCTTTTTTTGGCGAACGACCGCATCGCCCACGTCGCGAAATTCTGCGCGAAATAGTTTCCTCCTCCAGTGGCGCGGCGTGCTTCGCAATATATCGATTGATCTGCCATTTAAACCCATATGAAAGGATCGATAAACAGGGTGTTTGCAAAGTACACCTTAATAATCGATTATTTAACATAGCTGAAATGGGAAAATATCGATAATCGATCATTCACGCCACGCCACTGGTCCTCCTCCGATTTTGATTAAGTTTGACGACACCCCAAATCAAAGAAGTCCTCGCCCTTGTCTTGTGGGAGCCATTGCGTCGTAGACGACTCATTTGATGGATTCATTTCCTTGGATTTTACGTCTAATTTGATTTAGACCCATGGGAATACTGAAACGTAATCTTTATACAGAATGGCAAACAAAAAGGAAACCACTCGAATGACGCGAATTGCCTATCCTTTTTCTGAAGGCGCTCCGCAAGTTTTCGTACTGTTCCTGTTCGTCTCTATTGCGGCCGCGCTGCATGCCTGGCGCTGGTTGTGAGTGCGACTACGCGTCACCGGGGTCAAAATATTTTTTTGCTCCAGTTTTCGCTTTAAGTGGACGGAACGCGTGGCCCTTCGCAAAGGTCGGAAAACACGGCGATAACGGAAGAAACACGCATCGAGAGTCTGATTTTGTTGACGTGAGAATTGCAACGGGAATCAGTAATGGCAACGTGACGGCCATGATGCCAAACCTACGGAGCAAACTGATCAAAGGAAATCAAAGGGTTACACCTGATTTAGGTAGAGGAACCATTGATTAAATCCGACGTGGAAAAATTGAGCAGAAATCACCTAAACATGCAGGGAAACAAGTCCTTTAAAAGTCAGGGAAAATTCGGTAAAGTCAGTTATTTTTACTCCGACGTGAACATTTAAGGAAGGTAGGAAGTTTTGCCATCGAACCGTAATGTTTTTTGCCTCGTTGAAATTAAGGGTTTTTGGTGTTGTGGGAAACCTTGAGAGTTGGAGCTAGGGAACGATTCAAAAATCTTGGAAAACCAGTGGGAAATAGGACAATTTTAAATTCAAGGAAACTTGTCACTATGTGAAATTTTCATCACAAAAACTGATTACTGCGCGCGATATTTCTTGCTAGATACGCCACTATTTGCTATGCCATGCGAAATTAATTTTTTTAGTACTTCCTTTCATCACTCCAGTGCAGATGACTCGGTGAGCTATGCATCGGTTTGTAGGAATATCTATGTCGTAATTACGTTACTGTAGTTGAAGAGGGGAGGAGAGAAAGTATTATTCGTATATTCCGTTTTATCACATTCTTGACCTTTCCTGCCTTTGCGTCACTGACCGTGTACCCAGCCCAACGCTGACCTTAGGTCGTGACCAGGAGACTAGTACAGGTCATGAACACCAGAAAAGAGGTGAAAATGAAATGTGTAATACGATGTCGTTTCGCTGAAAGACCGGAGAGAAGTCCCAACGTCATGAACTAGAAAAAAGATCGGTGGCAATTCTCTCACACTCGTTGCCTCATTAATCCGGTGAAATATAGGATGCTTAAAGTTGGCAATGCTCTTAACAGAGCGAAAGAACGACTCCAGGGGGACGCCTGACCTACTCAACACATCGCCAAAATTTCCACCCCCTCAACGATACCCCATAACGGACCGTCGAACACACATTCTATCAGCAGACTCGGGTTCGAATGACTCACAGCCTCCGCCCCTCACTCTGCCATTCTGTCTTGCTACGGAAAAAACGTCTTATGAGAAATCGAACGTTGCCGGAGTACTTATTTTTTATTTTTGGGAAGAGTCTTGAATATTTTGCCTCGAAATATTCAGAAAAGCTTGATTCAAAGTACGAGTAAACTCTGAAAAATTAATAGAAAACAAATTCGCCACTCTTATAGTAAATTCGTATTTTAGCAGAAACCGTTTTAGACAGTAACGGAAGTACAGGATTTTTCTTTAATCAACAAGAGTTGAACATCGTCAGATTTGCCCCTATAAAAAATTCAGCCTTAAGCAAATTCATGATTATTTTTCCTCGAAAATTTCAGAAACGCTGCACTAAAATGAGAGTTAATAACATAGTAAAAAAATTAGTGCGAGTAAAATTATGTTCCTCCGATAATTTTCCGGATAAAATTTCATGAGTACCCGAGAAGTTCATAATATATCTGAAGAAACTTGGCAACGTAAAAATGTTCTTATGGCGTTTTTCCATTGCATTGTTATCATTCGCCTCTCTGCTATCATTATCGTTCTCCGATTCCCATTGCACTGGGTCAACTTCCCCCTAGCATCCGCGACCCTGAGGCTCAGACAACATGGCCCCATAATCGTTTCCGTTCGTTGTCCTCCTGACCGACTGAGAACCCTCCGGGACGTTAAACGCGCCCCCAAATTGCTCAGCCCCCTCCCCCTCCTTCTCGGGAAATCTCTTCTCCCCGGGGACTCTTTTCGGACGCAAATACGACGCTTCATAAATATTTATGCTGTATCTTTTCGGGGCGTTCCCGTCCGCGCTGCCAGACGACACGGAAATACCTCCCCTTTTTAAAGGGGACGAAGGGGGTGAGTTTCGACGGAAGGAACGGCGCACTATGGTCCACAGACTGGATTTAACGGAACTTTACTCGAAAATGCACTGCACCGCTATAAAAGGTGTTGGATCTTATGTTTTTTGGGTCGCTGATTTCATTTTACATCTTAGTTTAACAAAATAGTAACATCCTGACCGAGAAACTTAACTTCAAATGTGATTTCTGGCGCTTTTAAGACTGAAGATTTTTTCCACCCTATTTTGACATGTATAAAAATAATAACAAAAGTGTCTCTCGGTCGAGATCAGATGATTCTCATGTATTTTTAGGCGGTAAATCCGAATATGACCTCCGTCTTGGTCCTTCGCCTTTAAATTTTCCGGAAAAGCCGATTTTACCCGGGAAAATGGACATTTTTGGTGTTTTTGCGACCGTTGACCTCTGCAACATGTAGGTAAAATTTTTTCCATGTACTAAATAGTACTATTTCGATGTATTTTGATCCACTGAGTCCGAAAATGACCTTTGTTTTT